>OX608080.1:4906864-4979973 GCA_951509765.1 Sphenella marginata | reverse complement strand
TGGCAATATTAACAACAAGCAATAAATACATACACATGTTTTATCCAAACAAAAAAAAAAAATCCAAATAAAAAACTCGATCCTACGACTATGATTTTATTGCTGTCAATTTATTTTAGTGCATTTATCTGTCCGAGCTTCTTTGAATGGTTACTTCGAAGCTACTACTTTTACGTTTATTGCACCAGTTTTCCTTTTCTTTTATTTATACCCTATATGAATGTTTGAGCTCTATACCGATTTTGATCGGCAATTTTATTTTATTTTATTTATTTTATTTTATTTTTTTTATTTTATTTTATTTTATTTTTTTTATTTTATTTTACTTTTTTTTATTTTATTTCATTTCATTTCATTTCATTTCATTTCATTTCATTTCATTTCATTTCATTTCATTTAATTTAATTTCATTTCATTTCATTTCATTTCATTTTACTTTATTTTATTTTATTTTATTTTATTTTATTTTATTTTATTTTATTTTATTTTATTTTATTTTATTTTATTTTATTTTATTTTATTTTATTTTATTTTATTTTATTTTATTTTATTTTATTTTATTTTGTTTTATTTTATTTTATTTTATTTTGTTTTATTTTATTTTATTTTATTTTATTTTATTTTATTTTATTTTATTTTACTTTATTTTATTTTATTTTATTTTATTTTATTTTATTTTATTTTATTTTATTTTATTTTATTTTATTTTATTTTATTTTATTTTATTTTATTTTATTTTATTTTATTTTATTTTATTTTATTTATTTTATCTACTTTGTTTTTTTAATTTAATTTATTTTTTTATTATTTAAATTTAATTTAATTTGATTTAATTCAGGCAGATTTCCTTAAAATCACACTTAAGCAATGTATAAGACTTTTAACATAGCCCAACAACCGCTCCTTATCTGTTTTGTTTGCTCTGTGAGTTGCAGTTGGTCAGCGATTTTTTAATGTCAATAGCAACTGTGCGATGTTGAGAGTGTAGGAAGAAGGTGAGTCGGCATAAATGCGTAATGGTTTTGACTCTTTTTTTGTTGCTGGTTTTGAAAAATATCGCCTCGGAATCATTCGGAATGGGGTGCCATGGCACATTGGTGCGCGCTTGCGTAATGCGTAAATTGGCATTTTTATGACACCACAATCCGATATACTCCACATTCGGGTTATGCTACAAATACACACATTTTTGGTTAACGGAAAATAAGAAAAAAGAAATTGGGTGAAATATAGATAACAAGAAAAGTAATTCGATGTGGTAAGTAAAGTTCACAAGGAAAAACCCAAATTTATATTGGAAAATCGTTTGCTTGTTTGTTGGTAGATGTGACTGGTGAAAACGCATGACAAGTCTGAAAAAATTAAAAAAAAAAAAGAAAATAAATTATATAAAATGAGTACAAAGCTGTGTTCCAAAGTTATGCTCCACATGTGTTTAGATGGCCAATTTTGTCAGTTCCATTTAGTTAGTTCGGCTGACTGCTGTTCCCTAGGGTAGCCAAACACATTTAAACAAAGTGTTGGTATTTCAATGATTCACAAAACTGGAGTCATTAACGGGACAGTTTTTTGCAATCACTCGTTACATATCTTCTTCTTTTAATTATTTTTTATTGATTGTTTTTGGTCCTTTCCCTTCATAATTTTTTTTTCTTAACTGTTTGTATGAGTATGTTTGCTTTTATTTCTCTTAATTTGTCTCTGTTAAATGTTGTAACAGGATTGCATCATAAAACCCAAGCACATCCGCGTTTTTTTTGTCAATGCTGCCACTTAGATGCCATTTGTTTTGACATTCCAATTGAGAGATTGGTTTGATTGAGGATTTGTTACAGATTTTGTATTCGGATAAATACATAAGAAATTAGTTTTGGTGAAAGCAATGAAATGTTTGTTGAATAATGCAATGAATGAGACTTGCACACGCAAGGGATGATAGTCTCCGGAATTTTTGGGTTGAGTGCATGAAATTCCGGAATTTATTTTCCACGATAAGTGAAATAAAATAAAATAAAATAAAATAAAATAAAATAAAATGAAATAAAATAAAATAAAATAAAATGAAATAAAATAAAATAAAATAAATTAAAATAAATTAAAATAAAATAAAATAAAATAAAATAAAATAAAGTAAAATAAAATAAAATAAAATAAAATAAAATAAAATAAAATAAAATAAAATAAAATAAAATAAAATAAAATCAAATAAAATAAAATAAAATAAAATAAAGTAAAATAAAATCAAATAAAATAAAATAAAATGCGTGGTGCTTTTTCGACTGCCATAGTTGTCGTACTGCAACAACAAAAATTGATCTTCAACTCAGCGAAAGTGCGATCGTGCTGGCAATGAACGTTGTTACCAAAATGCTAGCATCTGTTCGACTGAATTGACTTTATGTTTGTTGGCCATTTGAAACCTGCCACTTTGTAGCATTTGGTCAAATAGACGAGTGAGTGTAAGAGCGTTCAAACTAACAACAAAATAGCAGACAAGTAGCATGAGCCAAACACCAGCAGCCAACAACCCATAGCCAGATATAGCACAGCTGACTGAATGTTCAACATTTGGCTTGAGTTAATGTGGTGCATGACGAAGATTTGTGTTTGCAGATGTAGCTGAAAAAAAAAACAATCAATTACAAATACACAAACAAACAACAATAACAACAAGTCCACAAACAAAAAAAGTTATACCAATTGAGAGACAAAATAGAAAAAAGAAACAAAAGCTTTTAATCAAAACCAAGCAAGAGACTGTTTAGTGAATTAAGAGTTAATGATCATTAAGTGTCAAGGCAGAAGACCACAGATACTGACTTCAAACCAAACAAATAATAACATTGCTATGAAATTGAAAACAAGCCCAACAACAAGCAAAAGACGACCAAGCAATTGAGAGCAATCGCCAACGCTGAACGCTCCACAGACCACAAAAAGAAGAAGAAAACAAAACTGAGTTAGCATTTTGAGTAGTTTTTTTTTTATCTTGAAATGAAATCGAAAGTGATCGCATACGATCCACAAAACCAGCGCCAAAAACAAAAGCAACAACTCAACACAATAACATGGACTGTAATGAAAGCAAAAGCAAAAGCAAAAGCAAAAAGAGCCAAACAAAACCAAATCAAAAGGCACTAAAAGTCTTCTTCATTTGCAGCAGAAATAAAAGAAGTTGGACGCTCTGGTTGTGCCGCATGTCCTCCACGTCTACACCGCCTCTACTACCCACAAGCGGTGGCTACGCATGCGCGTCTGCACGGCTAACTTGGTTGCTGCATTTGCGCCCGTTGTGATGGTTTTTTACAACGCGTAGCTATATAAACGATAAGCTCCGCAGCAGAAGCATGCAGAAAGACGCGCCGCGCCGTGCAGTGAATTTGGTCAATTTTGGTGAATTTTGTGTGTTTTGCTAGTAAACGTTGGGTTTTATTGTGACCCTCTACATCCTTGACAGCGTCTACGAAAAATTAAGTTTTGCAAAAAACACAAATAAAATGAAACGTTTTTGTGCGGTACGTGAAATTTAAATTTTTTTTTGTTTTTAATCAACAAATATTTTTATTGAAATATACAATGAGAACAAGGGAACTATTAAGAAGTGTGGAAGAATGTATAATAAATCGTATATAATAAAAAGATTTTCAAGAAAAAAGGAAAGAAACAAAAATTTCAACATAAAAATAAACTTTTCAAGCTTTTATTGAAAATATATGTTTCCTGCTAAACTGTTAAAAAAACTTTAAAAACCTAAAACAACAAAATTTTTAACAACATTATAAGCCACTCTAGAGGACTGTTGTAAGAGTTAGATTAGAAAACAAATAGTTTTATAAAAAGTTTTATAAAAGTGAAAAATATTTAGTTTTGAGAGCACTGCTTACTACTAAAATTGTAACTATAAGAAAAAAAAACAAAAAAAATAAAAATAATAATAAAAAACCTAAAAAAAATGAAAGAAATATAAAAAAATTATTAAAAAAATAAAAATAATAAAAACCAATAAGAACAAAATAATAATGAAAAATGTAAAAAAAAGAAAAAAATTATAATGAAAAAACACGAAAAAATAAAAAGAAAAACAAAAAAATGTTAATAAAAAAGTTAAAGAAATATATTAAAAAAAAATAATAATTTAAAAAATATTAAAAAAAATATAAAATAACTAACTCCAATAGCAAGACTACAAAATATTTCAACTGAAATTTTAAAATAAACACGGGAAAATGGCAAATAAATCCACCAAAAAGAGGAAATGAAAAATAATTTTTGTTGAAAAGTTTCAAAGATCTTTCCTCACAACTATTTAGAGTGAATTAAAGTACAAAGAATGCAAGAAGAAAATTACTAAAAACTAATGCCTTAAATTCAGTAACCAGAGCTTTTTTAACAGAAAAGTACAAAGAAACAATCTATTCCGGGAATTTTATTTTCTTCGTACAAAATTTTTGTTTTTATTTTTATTTATTAATAAAAGTTATCTTTGGTAAAATACTTTTTAAGCCGAAAATAAAGTCCTTTTCTAGTTATTAATTGACTGTCTTCGAAAAAGTCAGAAAATGAATTGTGGCCACCATTTTTATCTTGGATGTTTTGAGATGAAAACGTTGCTAATTTTCTTCAGCGACACTATCTGATCAGGATTTTTTTTAAAATCGAGAAAAAAAATAATTTTTTTTGGTCCCTGTTTTTAAGTTTTACTATTTTCATGATAGCTTACAAAATCGAAGAATGTGTCCTTTCATAAATATCAGGCTGGCAAAATTTAAACTATTTTGGTCACAAAGTTGCTGCTGTTTTACCGTTGCCCTAAAGATAGATAACACCAAGTTCGTTTCTTAAGTCTTTTGTTTTTGGGTATACAAATTTTGCTTTTATATAAGTTAAAACCTCGTATTTCAAATAGTTAAGCAAAACTATATTTAGTCGGAGAGTACAGTTTATCTTCAATAGTGATAGTGGATGTAAAACTAAAAATGTAATCAAAATTTAAGTATTTAAAAAAAAAAAAAAAGGTAAAGCCACAAAAAATGTTCAGTGTTCAGAATCGAGTAAATTTGTATTTACCTAATTAAACTGTACCAGAAAGTTAAAAAAATTCAATTAAATTTGTTTAGGAAAAAATTAAAAAGTTCATGTTTAATAAAAATATCTAATCTTCACAAAATTTCGGGATATCAAAAAAATTTAAATTTGAAATTCGTAGTTTTGGAAAAAAATTGAAATTTGTTTCCTTTTCCGTCTCATAATAGCACCACAAACATTTTTCAGTGATCAAAATTGAGTAGTTTTGTGCTTAGCTAATTGAACTCGAATAGAAAGTAAAAAAATTAAAAAAAAAATGTTTAGAAAAATATTCAAAAATAAAAGAAAAATAATAAAAACAAATAAAAAAATAATAATAAAAAATTAAATAAATTTCGTGATATTTTAAGATATAGATACCACTGAATATACAAATACTTTAGAGCAAAATTTAATGGAAAATTATAATTTTTTAGATTTTGAAAATTTGAAAATTTTCGGAAATCAGAAATATGTAAAATATTTTTTTTCAAAATCACAGTCATACTACATAAATTCTCTTCTCATTCTGTTCCCTCAGGTTTTCCTTGTTTTGATAGCGGCTGGTTTGTCTTCAGCACGCCCAGAGCCACCACGTGACAGCTATAGTGCGCCACCACAAAGCAGTTATCAGCCATCATCGCCCAGCGGTAACTATGGACCACCACCAGTATATGGTCCACCACAACAGCCACCTGTGGTGCATAAGCACGTGTACGTGCATGTCCCACCACCAGAGCCGGAGTATCAAGCACCAAGGTAAGTGATTCATAATATGGAAAAATAAAAAAGAAATAAGAAAAATAAATTCAAGAAAATGCTTTGGGAATACCAGACGGCTCAAATGTGCAAGTAAAGGTCTGGCAAACAAAAACAATGCATAGTCAAGTTCAATTTGCTTGTAGGAAGTGATTTGAAAAAAAAAAAAAAAAAGAGTTGCGCTAACTTATTATGTCATATTTATTGTTATTACAACAAGCATCGTGACGTAACTCGATAACTTCCCTTGAGGCTATAATAAATCAAACATTTTGGACCAATCTGGCAAGTGTGCCAAAAGTTTAAGTGGAGCAAATAAAGAATTGCAAAGCATAGTAACTCCTTCCTGGGTAAAAAATGACGAGGGAAATAATTAATTTTTGTATTTTTTTGATCTATCGATGTGGGTAAGGTGGATACTCAATGGCGTTTTGCAACGTAAAGTGGACAATAGTGACCGAAAACAAAAAAAAATATAAATGAATCAAGGCTTTAGCAACAAAAATCGTACAAAATTTACAGCTTGGTTTAGTAAAAAACCATTGGAAAATATTAAAACAGAAATACACTGAAAAAATTCGATGTCCAATTGAAAAAATTTTTCATTTTTTTATAATTATCAAAAAAAAATATATAGGACTGATTTAAGGTGTGATTGGGGTGAAGGAAAGTAGGACGTAGAACTCACAATACCAGTTCCAATTTTCATCCCAAGTGTTTAGGGAATGGTGCCCCCCCATAAATTCAAACAGAAAAAATTCAGAAATATAATTTTTCGGAAAATTTTTTTCAGAAATCATTTTTCAGAAACCAAAAATTCAGAATCAAAAATGCAGAAACCCATTTACGGCCATGCATAAACCCACCCGTTATCTACACTTTTATTTTTATAACGATATTAAGAATGATTTTTTGATTAGGTTTGAATGGGTTGTGCTGCACTTAATTGGTAAATATTTAAAATTGTAAGCCATGAGCGGCCATACGTTAACCCATTGACGACCTCAATTTTCTTTTAACTTGAAATTAAATTTTTTCACAGCTTTTTTAACCCTTTAATCGCCATGCCTTAACCCATTGGTGACCAACATTTTTATTTTTATAATTTCTAAATAAATTTTTTTGCCGGTATGTTTAGCGTTATAAAACAAGTAATTATGCATTAACACTTTGGTGACCAATTTTTTTTTCTTTTGAATTCAAAATCAAATTCGCTAAGTTGCTATAAATATTTGTAAGGTTCTTTCGCTAAGTAGCCTATCTAAAATTCAGAAAGTGACTAAAAATTCAGAAAGTAATAATTTACATTTATGAATTTTGACTTCTGAAGTTTGACTTTCGGAAAAAAGATGTCTGAAAAAAAATTTCTGAATAAATGTGTTTCTGAATTTTTGTTTTCTGAATTCATGGGGGGAACCATCTAGTAGTTATTATTTGATATATTGAAGAAAAATTAAAATTAATTTGGGACATAAAAGTGTTGAAATCGAAATTTGTTAGAGGCAGAGTGGCAACAAAATAGGAATTATTAAAACATTGTAAGATATGAATAAAATTAATTTTTATATTAAACAACTGTGCCAATAAAAAATGGCATACAACCACAATGAATTGTTATGCATATAATAAAGTAATTACATATATGTACACGCATACATACATACAATCAAACATACATACGTCATACTTGCTTGAGTTAAAAACGCTCAACAATTTTGCTTTACAAGAAGTAACACACATTTTCAAACTTTTTTTTACTACGAAAACAAATCAAATGCACATGCACATGTGTATGGGCAACAATAAAATGTTACAACAACAACAACAAAAAAATGTAATTTATATGCGCGCACGCAAAGCGCAACAAATCGCAGCACAGTGGCAATACAAATTACTCGCACATTTTACTAAGAAATTTTCAGTGCAGTTGTTGTTGCTATGTACGAAGAGCTGAATTTCATTTGCTACTAACAAAATGTAGCCGATAATTTTTTTTTATTTTGTGTAGGCTCATGTTGCATGCAACATAGACGTAGCTTCCATGCATTTGCCGTTATTTTGAGTTGCGTGCAAAGCGGCCGGAAAATTAACAACAACCAAGCGAGTGGCACTGTAACTGAATACCACACATTGTTGCGTGTGACTAAAAGCTTTTGTATTTATTTATTTATTTCTTTTATATTTTTATTTTTATTTTTTGTTGCTAATTCGTTCCTTCATTCATTGGAGTGCTAATAATATTCTCAAAAACGTGTTGTCAGCTGGGGTGTCTTTCATTAAAGAGACAGTGTAGCACAGGGAAGTTTTATCGGTAACGTTTTAGGAAAAAAGTAACCTTCGTGTTGATAATAACTCCCAAAGGATAACCGATAATGATGTTCCAATATGATTAGCCATAAGTACATACCTACAGTGTCGGACAATACAATCGCACCCCCTTTTTGTCATCGAACTAAAACAAATACGTCCTACAAATAAAGTTTCGGATAATTTCATTTAAAAGTTTGACTTATGTTGTACCACACACCGTTCAAGGTTTTATTAAAAGCGTTGCACAAAATTCAAAATAATTTAACGAATTTTGACCTAATTTTACAACTTTTTTTCCTCGGCACTTTAGAAAAATGCTGAGTACGCAGTTTTGTAGCCCATTCAATTTGACTCTAGATACTTAATAATTGCACTTTATCAGAGTCAAATTGAATGGGCTACAAAACTGCGTACTGAGAATTTTTCTAAAATGCCGCGGAAAAAAAGTTGAAAAATTAGGTCAAAATTTGAAGAGTTATTCTGAATTTTGTACAAAATGTTCAATAATCTCTTTAACGGTATTCCTTACAACGTAAACGATGTTTGTAAATAAAATAAATCGAAATCGCAAATGAAAGACGTTGTTGTTATAGCTCGAAATTACTTTGTTCCAGTACCAAGTTTTTTTGTAGTCGATTACCCCGTACCAGTCAAAATTTTACCATTTTGCGTTCCCCTATGAAAATGTTTACTAAGTTGTACAGTTAGGGAAATAATGATTGCTCATTGAAGTTAAAATGATTTAAATTATTAGTTTAAGCCATTTAGAGGATGCAATATTTCCAAAAACGAAAAACACAAAACCCCACTGTGGCTGTCAACGCCAAGGTAATCACCACAAACTTTGTTCCAAACACCAAAGAAAGAGCAAACAAATTTGTTAGAAAAAAAAAAAAAATGAAACCCAAACGAACAGCAAACAAGTTGATCGCATTAGACTGACAGGCGGCAATTTAACGATTGGCAATTGACAATGACGATTAAAGCGGCAAAAACTTTTTACGGTTAAAGCGAAGAAAGAGAAATTAAAAAAGTTGTAGCAATGGGAATACAAAAATATTAAAATCTAAAAAAGTAGGCAAAACGAGAAAAAGCCAAGAAAGGCATGACAGATATTTAGCGGTGGAGCACGTGGCGCGCATGCGCAGCAACGAAATTAAAATAGTAAAATGAATTAATTTATATATTCTTGGATTTTTAGTTATTAATTTAAATTTGTATACCCAGCAGCACATAGAAACGTTCATAGAAGGGGATGAAATTATTATTTATTATTACTAGCTATTCTTTTCCGTTTTCAATGACTATTTTAAATAATAACTTAAAAGACATGATTTTTTATGAGTATAAAATAAAAAATTATTAAAAAACAATAAAAACAATTTTTTTTACCAGTTTTGGCTATTTTTGCTTGTTTGTATTATATACGGCAAAATATTAAAAAATAGTAAAAAATTCAAAATAATCAAGAAAAAGTTTTTTTTAATTATTTTTCATTTCTGATTATTTTTTTGTACATATTTTATATTATGTTTTTTGTTAATAATAAGTAATTAATAAAAAATAAATAAAAGAATTTATATATAGGCTGCTGAATGGAAGATAATGTTTAAAAAAAAAAACTAAAAAAAAAATTACATTTCTGATAATTTTTTTGTAACATTCGTAAAAAAAACAGTTTAAAATAATAACAAAAAAAATCTAAAATTTAAAATAAGAAAGGTGTTAAATATTTTATTGTTTTTGAATATTTTAAATTATTTTGGATTTTTCTGGATTTTTAATTTTTTAATGCTCATACAAATCCTGACTCACTTTTTTATTGCATTTTCGTTCCACTGATAGACCCAAAGCAATAATTAATATTATTTTAAAGCCTCATGCTAGTGGGCTGCATTTGGCAAAATTTAATATTGTTTTCCAAAGATTTTTGTAACGTTTTGTGCTTCGTTTAATTATTTTATTATTCATTTCAAAAGTTTTGCTTTCATTTCATTTTGTTGCCTCGCAAAACTTATATCGGAAGACAATGTTGATGTTGAAATTAACTTCCTTATTTACATGCAATATATGTATTATATAAAAATGTATGTACATATGTACATATACATATATAAAAAAGCAGATGCATGCAAAAAATTACAAAAAACATACATAAGTCAAATACAAGTAGATATGCCCACAAAGTTGGATGACTTGGCGCAGTGAAAGGCAAAAGGAGATTGATGATTTTCATGCTTGAAGTATTTATCTGCTTTTAATTTTATTTCAATTTTTTGTTGTTGTTTTACTTCAAGAGCAGGTGTTAAATGTCTGTTTGTTTGTAGCAATATACATTTGTTTTTTATGCAAATACAATTTAGTAATAATGTTTATAAATTTTTAAGTTTAACACTACTTAGCATGCAGTTGATGGCTCAAAACGTATGAAGTCCGTCAGTGAGTGAGTTGATGTTGAGGGAAATCACGGAAAGGAATGGCGCAGTCACATTAGGTGCTAATTAGTTACAAGGAAACATTGTAAAGTTACATAGTAGGGGACAAATAAGACAATCTAAAAGACGGAAAACGATTTTCTAAATGAATTAATTATAATAGACTCTTAACTGCTTTATGCTGATGATGTGATGATCACACTGTGATAATTTGTAATCATATGATATCATCCCACTGACTGTTAGCTGAACTATGATATCAAATGAAATTTTCTGCAAATTCATGTTTTCTCTACATTTAGAAATGACATTCTATCATATTTTTAGAGAAATGAATACTTTTAACAATTTTGAATTTGCAGATTTAGTTGAGAAAATTCAATAAACTTTTCGAAAAAATAAAGTTTTGAGCTTACAGAAGAGAACGTTGTTTAGACTGAATTTTGAAGCGATCGTCACACCACTGATTTATTCAAAATTATTTTCTCTTTGGTACTCATTAACTGTGTCACATGTCTATTGTACTGAAAAGGTTCTCCATCCGATTGCAAAGAATTACTGTATTTTTTTAATGGTAAAAAGAAGAGTTAAGTAAAAAGGGGGCGTGGCACCTCCCTTAAAAACTTGACTTTACAGTTTTTTATCTTCAAAACGGTTCATGGTGGCGATCTGAAAATTGCTATGAAGATGTTCGATATCAATCCGATAACCATGGAAAACATAGGAGTTATTGGAAGAGGGGGGGGGGGGGGGGGGGCGGCACAATTTATCAAAGTCCTAGAAATTATAATAAATCGCTAATTTTTGTTTAAAAAGTGCTTATGTAATGGAGAGCTTTTGAGTTCAATAAAAAATCTATCAACACTTTCTCGGATAGCCTACAAAGAGAACTAGAATTCTTTAAGATTGTCGATTCAATTGTAAACTCTATTATAAAGAATTTTAAAAAGGAAGTTTCCGTCAAGTTTTTGTTCATCAGCTTTTTACTCAGGGCGTTCTTTGGGAGCGTAAGACACGCAGCCGTTGTACGAATCGATAAGATTTATCTCTATAGTTTTTTCAATTATACCAGGAAACTGAAAAACTCATCAAATTCCCTTCCCACCTCTGCTCTGTCATCCGCTCTTCTTCTTCCTCTTCGTCTAGCAATACCTTCATGGTGGTTGTAACTATGGATTAGGAAAGCCGGCACAGAATTAGATGGGAAGTATATAACTCCAAGACTTTGTGACACAGTAGGAGCTTATTTAAAACTAATTACTACTAATACATACATACAAACATGTAAGATATTTGCACAATTTTTTTTTTATTTTTATTAAAACCAATTAGTTCAGCTAAAAATTTATTTTACACTACCCACATTGATGTGCATTTAGTCGCTGAAAAATGAGTTTACATACATGTACAAACGTTATGGGTGGCTAGTACGAAAGGTACCAAGCAACAACAACAACAACACCAATAGCTGAGGCGTTAAAATCACAACACCCAAATTTGTATTATGCACTCAATTGTAATGAAGAAGTAGCACAAACAACAATCAGGAAGCACAAAAAACTTTTATATTTTCCACTTTCTTTCTTGGGTGGTGTGCGTTTGTGCCACATAAGGCTGTAACCACATTGTCGCCATGGGCGTGACTCATGCCGGTGTTAGCTTTGGGTTTTTTCTGTCGCTATGCTTGCATGGAGTTTCAATTATTTTGCACACATGGACGACACAGTGAAAATCGTATTTCTTAGGCATGAGGGGTATAAAGTATTTCGAAATAGCCGAAGATAGCGCTTTGCTTTGCTATTTTTATTGTTTATATTTTTAAAAATTATTTTAAGACAGTAAATTTGTTTTGGATTTTCACTTCCACTAATTAGTTTTTCTTATTTATGTAATTTTTTTTTTTAATTAAACATCAAGCATTTGAAGCGTTTAATAGAGCTGTTTTCATATGCCATTTAGGGGCATGGCATGTCGTACGTGTAATCAAGCACTTACATTTAAGGTTGACAAGGAATTCGAAACTTGGCACATACCTTAAGCAATTGCTAAGTCAATCAAACTTTTTAATTAAGACAACATAAAATATTGGGATTGAGCGTTTTGCTTTGCTCATAGAAAATAACCATACCAAAAGTTTTCTGGTTCAAGTACTCGGACAGATAGCATCAATAAAATGGCCTTTGAGCAAGTATTTTCAAAACGCGATCTACTTGGATAGTGGTCGGCAATATTCTAGTTCATTGACTATACATTTTATGAAAGAATTCATATTGGTTAATTGCTGACTAGTTTTAAACCAGTTGTAAAAATACTTCATACGTAGCAAATAAAATCCCTAAGCAAAAATATTTTCTTGCGATATTTCTAAACTCTTCATCTCTACAATATAGCACAGCACTTAGTTACTCTTACCTTACTTACTTTAGTTCTAGATCTTGCTTAAATCGAAGTAGTTTTCTCATTGAATTCAGACATCGGATTCTATCTCGGCAATAACCATGGAACAATTGACAGCTAGCCGTTCGTAGAAACCCATCACCGATTAAGTTTTGAGAGCGTTATTCTATCGACTTATAGGAATATAATTTTGCCGACTACTAGCTGCCAAGTGTTCATCCTTATTTTTACAATTTTTTGGCAGGCCCCACAGTCGTTGAACTGCTCGATAAAATTTGCCTCTGCCGGGAGACAAATAAACTCAAGCAAGCTGATTACGTTGGTATGAGATGATATGATCAATACATTTTGTTACTGAGAACTAAATGCTGATAGTAGCTCAATGTGATCTTAACTCCATTTTGGCTGTTATTCATTGTTGTCACAGCAATACTAACAGCACTTGTGTGGATAAAAAATAAATAATTTGATCCATCAGCAACTAACAACCGCCCATTTCCTCAACACATTTTTTCCACACTTCAACCTTGCTCCCTGAACACCTACAAAACCTTTCACTTTGAAACAATTACTCTAACCTTGTCTTGCAATACATTATGAAATTGTGTTTGAACAAAAAACGAAAAAAAAAAAAACGTTACAAAAACAAAAGGCTTCACAGCACATCAAAATGTAACGGCGTGACTTTTTTTTTGGTTTTTGAAAACACAAATCATGTTTCTGTCATATTTTTGATGTTGCTGTCGTCACTATGGTCGCTTTTTATTGTTTTTGCAACACGAAAAAAATTGAAAAGAAAGGTGAAACTATGAAAAGCAAAAAAATAAAAACGAAAAAAATTTGTAGAAATAATATAATTTGTACTTTCTAAGTGATGGCATTAAATTACTAAGCAAAAGCTTGAGAGGAAGTTAATCTAAAATGATTTAAGCTAAATTTATTTAGTTAGTTGAAAAAAATAAGGAAATGGTTTACGGATATATTTTGCTTGTAAAGGTACAACGATTTTAAAAATGATTAAAAACTGTCGATTCAAGCTAAATAGCAAAAACATTGTGGGTTGTATTAGAAACTAGCAAGATGGGAGCACTAAGGATGGTTTCTTTACAATTCAAATTAGAATATTTCTAATAATGTTTCAAAATGACTCAAGCGGCCACAGATGTCCATTTTGTTTTAGAAGCAGAAAAAGTTGAGTCAGAAAGCATAGAAATTCTGGGCTCAAACTCCTTCACAAATGAGTCAAATCCAATCCCGTTAAAACAGTTAAATTTGGAATAAATAATTGCTGGCTGGGAACAAAACAAAATGAATTTGTGGTTTCTATAACTAACCCATTTAAAAATAGTTTAACGCCTTCAAGTTGGTTTATATTACAAACGATTGCAGATAGGAATCGCGCAGTCAAGCAAAATAATTAGTGATGGTATCGCATAACCCACCAAGCTAGACGATGAGCCAAGCATTCATACTCTCTAACAACAAACGACTGAATGAATTTGCATTAAAAATATGCAGACGATCCAAAAGCCACACAATTCATTCATTTCAACCTATTATTTAGCAAAGTAGGCAGCAAGTAGAGCTGTGAAAATAAAAGTGATTCACTTGCGAAAGCAGCCATACACCGCAGAAATTTCTCAACCAAGCAACTAAGTGCTTACTAAGTACAACACGCAGAGATGGTATTTGCTGGTTGGTTGGTGGCTGAGATAGTGCATTTGACATTTTTATACCATTTATGAGGAACGGATGATATATTAACTGTGGTTAGCTGTTGCTTAATACAATAAGAAGAAGAGATGGATCCTTGAATGAAGAAGAGATGCGACGCTTCAGTTCTTCAGTCCTTCCGCTCTGTAGTTCTGGTTGAACTCAAAATACTTTTTCTATATTTAAGATATTTTGGAAAATTTGGCACGACCTTATTGAAATTTTCATCAACTTCCTCATCACGAAGGTACTCCTCACATTAACACAATATTCAGACCGTAGTTGAGTGACTCGAACTTCTGTCGGGTTTTATTTGGGTAAAGAGGTTTCTGACTTAGAAATCCTTAAAGTCGAAAACTCTTACATGATCAGGTTTCCTGGCTAAAATTGTGACTTAGGCTCAGAAATTCAAACGAATCTTGCGCTCGTCGACAGGTTTAGGAAACTCTCAAAGACACTACATATAAGAAAACTCTAAGCTGTAGATGGGATGCATTGATTGAGTAGGTGATAGGAAGTATTTAGATAATGATGACAACTTCGAGTTTGAACCATTTCTTGTCTGTGAGGACGATGCAATGCGAACCTAACTCCATCTAGCTCGAGAGTAAATGAATGCTCGCGATTATGCGACTTTAAGGAGAAAAAAACCGTTTCATTATGGTCGGCTGCATGAAAGGTATAAAAGGTCTGAGACACAGCTGTAGATCGCTCTATCCTTACTTGCTTTTAATTTTATTTTCAAAAAAATTCACTCAAAGAAAATGAAACCAATTAAAGGTACGCATTCAAAGTATGTGGCGTGCGCTCCCAGATGTGCTGCTGACTGCAATTTGAACCAAAGCAAATTGTTAGCGGGGCGTGGTGGCTAACCACATGCAACAAACAGTAGTTGCGACAGTAGCTGCGATGGCAGCGCTGCTACTTACATATGCTCTGCTGTGAAAGATGAAAGATGAACGTCTCGGCTATGTAGCAAGATCGTCTGTAATATATATTTAGTTAAACCGAATTTGCCACACAGCAGGATCTAATTGCAGTCGTGGTAGACAATGCGTTTGCGCAAAGCATGAATAAATTAATTGGGTGGCTGAAGAAAATGAAAGAAGAAAAAAAAAACAAGATAAATGGAACACGTGAATGATGTAGTGAATGAGTTGACAAAAATTAAAAAAAAAAAAAAAAAAAATTAAAAAGAAAAACAAAAAAAAAATTGAAACAAAAAATGTGTTCGAGTCGGCACAATAGATCTATTAAAGCAGCCTAGTACAGCAACGCATAATGAATTAGTTCAACAGTTGCAACATAAGTAAAAAAAAAAAAATGAAAAAAAAAAAAAAAAATTATAAATCGACGCTTTTGTTGTTATTGCTATTCTAGCAATCTCATACACCACAAACGCGCAACAAAAGTTAATTACCTTCAGTAGTTGCATCAATTCATCTGCTTTTATAATTATTTCTTTTTATTTTTCCATGTATTTGTTGTAGCGCTTAATTAGTACAAGTATTGTTGTTGCACATTTTTTTTTTTTTTTAATACTTCATTTTCCCTTTATTTTCACACATTACTTATTTTACATCCTACCTTTTTTTATTGTTGGCACTACAAAAACCGCTCAATCACGACTGACTCTAATGAATTGCCTGAGGTGATGAGTGAAAAATAAATGTTTCCAATGACAAGCAAGCAGCGAGGTGTTTGGCTCATTTACATACATACATACATTTGAAGTTATCGCAGATCGTCGCAGGTGGCCAACACTTGCTTTACATATATAGACTAGAGGGGGGCTTTAGAGAAGAAATGAAATACAATTTGTCCATGGTTTCAATTAAGATACAAACTTAAAGAGAGAATTCTTATAAAAATAAATAATACTAAGAGCTAGGAAATTCTTTCTTCAGAAAACCTAAATTTTTTTTGTGTTCCATTTTCTAGAAAACCCATTGTCTTCCCACCACCACAAAAGCATTACAAAATCGTATTCATTAAGGCGCCATCGCCACCAGCACCAACAGCGCCAGTAATTCCGGTATTCCCGCAAAACGAAGAGAAAACACTGGTCTATGTGTTGGTGAAAAAGCCCGAAGAGCAACCCGAAATTGTTATACCAACACCAGCGCCAACACAACCCAGCAAACCCGAAGTCTACTTCATACGCTACAAGACACAAAAGGAAGAGACCGGCCCATATCCGAACAGCATTGCGCCACCACCATCGGGCGATTATGGTGCACCATCGGCACCATCTGCACCAAGCTCATCATATGGCGCGCCATCACACTAAAAGGAACAGAACAGCAAAGCTTTAAAAAGTAGGAAAGTGAAGCAGAGCAAAGCGACTTTCTTTTGTTGTTTCATTAAGGAAAATCTTGTTATGAAAGTTGGAAGGAACAAATCCCTTTCCATACAAGTAACAAGTTTAAGACAGTACTAAAGCTTTGTAAATTATCCTTTGAGTGGCGTTTGACAAAGTTGTGGTTAGAAAAATAAAATGGCCTGCCTTGAGCAATTTGTTGTAAGTGTCTCTCTTTATTTTTAATTGTACATTTAATAATTCTGCTCTACGATTTTTTTAAGTATATATATAGTTTTTAATATTGATTAATTTTAATAATTTTTTAAAAAGCATCTTTAAAAGCACAAAAAAAAACTTTTTTTTAACGTGTGACAACCAAGAACTCCTCAAAACACTAATTTAACTAACTTGTTTTTTTAGTTTTTACAAAAACTTTTGAAAAATTGGTTTTGAAATGTATTTCATTTCTTGAAAGCTACTGAAAACGTCAAAAGATCTTAAAAGTTTAAAAAGCTTTTGAATGCATGAAAGCTCTATTTAGTTTAAAAAAAAGCTCCGAAAAACTTAAACCATTAAAATCGCTAAAAACGTTCAATAAGCTGTTAAAAGCATGAAAGCTCTATTTAGTTTATAAAAGCTCCGAAAAATTTAAATCATTAAAATCGCTAAATTTAGCGTTTTATATAAAATTTGTTTTCAATTAAAAGTTGTATATAGTTGAAATTTGTTGTTTCTTGCTAGCTTAGCATTGGCAATTTGTTTCACGAGCACTCTTTTTTAAGTCGCCCTACTCTCTTCTCTATGCCTTTAGCGACTTCTAGCTCGTGTGCTTGTTTGACCTTTGCTTACGGGCTGTTTGTTTCGTATTTATTATATTTTTATTTTTCAAAAGTATGCGTTATACATTAACAAAAAAATTAAATAATAATAATATATGTAATCATTTACTTTGTTTATTAGTTTTAATTGCGTACACACACTCAAATTTAGACCTACATACATTTGTACATAAGTTTGTTAATTTTGTTATACACAATTCATGCATTTGTTTTTTACACATATATTTTAACTTGTTTCTCATTGTTTTATGTATTTTATTTTTGTTATTGTAATGATTTTCTTTATATAACAAATACACCCACACATCTGCATGTATCGACACTAAACTAAAGTAAATCGTTAATTAACATATTGTAAAAGTGTAAAGTATGATGAATTTAATAAAGATTTTATACAAAACGGTATGTTTTGTGTTGTTGTTACTCATCACTCTTCTGCAACGAACATACAAAAATCATCCCTTCTACTATCCGTCAATTTCATGCTCACAACATTTGTTGCTTTTTTGAGCAGCCCCAGCCATCGATTACTTTTTCGCCTGTCAATCGAATTTCATATTTTGAGTGAAAACGTTGTTCAAAGTGAATATTTAATGAAATTTACACCAAAAGCTTCTTATGTTCAGGTAAGTTGCTTGATTTTGCCATAGGAGGGAGCATAGCAAGTAATGGAATATTCGCCAAAGTGATATTGACTCATATTAATATGCTGTTACAAGGAGTTGTGAAACAATGTAAATTTTGGAGCTGATTGATTTTTGATTGTGATACATTACTTTCTATGCAAAATACGAAAGCAACCAAAGTCTACCCAGCAAACCATAAAAGGTCAAAATTAGCGCATTTAGCATTTGAGCTCATTAACCGTTCGCTAGAGCGTAAAGTATTCCCATCGCACCATTTTTTTTTATTATCAAATAAATTCAGGGAAGGAGTAAGTACCTAATTATGTGTAAAAAAAGTTTTTGGACAAAATTAAAAAGTTCATATTTCTGAAAAAATCTTATTGATACTTAAGATATGTTTGAGCTATAATACAAAAAAAAGTTTTAGTTCTAAATTTAATACATTTTTCAATATTTCAGAATTTCGGAATTTTAAGTTTGGCACATTCAAAGAGTATAATAAGGTAGACAAAAAATGTTATGATTTATCAAAATTTAAAATTTTAAAAAACTTTAAAATTTTAAAAATTAAATTTATTTGTATGTTGCTATCAAAGATTTTTTTTTGAAAATTTAAAATTAAAAAAAAATTTTAAATTAAAAAAAAAATTTTATGTTTTTATGAAATTTTTTTTATGAAAAGTTAAAAAATTTTTAAAATCAAAAAGGTTATGTTTCATTATACCTCGATATTCCTATTTTTTATACCTCTGATAGATTTTTGGAAATTTTTTGTGTTCTAAAAATTTTAGTTGGCAATATTTTTTTAAATTATTTTAACTGCTGATCGAGTGCAAAAAATTGTTTCATCATCAAAATTTGGTTCTTTTGTGCTTCTACTAGCAAGTTACAAAAATCATTTTTTGCCAAAATTAGAAATAAAAAAATAAAAATATGTACATATATGTATACATTTTTCGCCGGCCTTTAATTTTTTCGATTTTGGAAAACTTAAAATCTCCGCAAATTTTAAATTATTGTTTCATAATATTTTTTTATAGCTCTAAGTATTTTCTTTAAAAGTGCAAAATTAAACTCAGCAACGGAAAAAAATGTGAAATTAAGAAAAAAAATGTCTCTTGCCACCAAATAAAATTTAGCTAATGTAAACTTGACTCTTTTTTGTGGGGAATTACTTTGCTTCTGAACGCCTTAATGATGATGGATTTACGGTTCCATATGTGACACACACATACACACATCCCACATAAATACAACACATTTCTAACCTTTATTGTTTTCTGCATCCATTGAAAAGGTAGCACTTGAAATGTCAAACCAACTTCCGTTTAAAAAGCATTTGAAGTGCCAACTTTAGCACCTTTTTAATGCTTGACAGTTGTTGTAGGCTGTAAAAAAAAAAAATCATAAAAAACAAATATTCCATTGTTAACCGTAAAACATTTTCCGAAGGTGAGTTAGTAAAGTGTTTGACACCACTGGTTCGAAAATGTCTTGAAACTCTAAACAATAATAGATTTTCTTGCACAACTACAAAAACTTCACTAAGCAGAAACTTCAAATGTTGTTGCACTCGACCCTTAAGCATTGGTTAAACACATATTTTTATCCAGCTAAGATTACACTTACAACAAGTAGGTATAAAGTTTTATGCTGTGCTCTCATAACTCTCCGACACATTAGGTGATATTGTTATGAGGTGAATTTTTTTGATGAAACATTATTCGGGTTCTAAAATATGACTATAATTCTTCCTCCATTTTTTTTTTGGATTTTTTTACCTGAATTGCATAGTCGCGGGCTTTACTCTCCCAAGTTTCAACTGGAAGTTACCTAAAAAGCCTTTGCAAGATCCAAAATATCTTAGGAAAATGAGTTGACAAACAAGAACTGGACTTTCTATAATGGTTGTAGTAATTATAATATTAAAAAATGCAGTTCATTCCATCAAAATAGGAACGAGGCGAATTAGTAGCCGCTCCGCAGCAGCGCTATGACTTTTCCTACAAGGTATTTCTAAACATCAAAGAGCTTTTGATTGCACATACAAACAAACAAACATATGTTTAAAAAATAAGTAAAATAAGCTGCTAGCATAAATTCGCTGGTTAAGAAAATAAGCATACTTTTAGGAGTAACGCAAAGTAAGGCAGCAGAAGCTTTCACATTAAGCACGCATAATTTGTAATAAGAACGTGTTGGTAACGCGTAGGCGAAATTGTAAGGATCATGTTATACAATCTACAGAAATTTATGGAATTAAACGAATCATTAACATTTTTTTGGAATTTACTGCAAGTTTTTATGATTAAATTCATAAACATTAGGGTGATCCATCAATAAAAATTGCACCTCTTTTAACGAAATTATGTAATTTATCAATTTGTGGGCAATGGAATCATTCGAAAATGTCTAAGAGAATGGCGCTTTTATTTGGTGAGAGCATTTTTTGTAAATAATAAGGGGAGGAACTATACTTAATTTATGAACTCGATAGATTTTTTCTAAAAATAGACAACTTTGCTTGGGGCTTGAAATCTGCTTATGATAAATGGTGAAGAAAATCGTGTCTGAAAAGTTGATCTTAAGAGTACATCGAATTCTCCACTCCATAAATTATCTGTATGTACATATATATTTTGTGGCGCAATTACTCGAAGACCTGATTTATATATTCATAAGCCGATTTATGTAAAATACGTGAAGGAACCTCGACTACTCATTTGTTTTAGAAGGGCGCGGTGATGATGTCCACCTCAACTGCCAGCCCAGCTCGAAACGAAGTAAACAGGATTTGCATATACAATTTAGAAATGCTTTGGAGAGAATAAGCTGAAGCGTGAAGTGAGGGAGAAATGCTTTTGTAAATTGAAAAGCGTATTATTAGTGCTGGAGAACACTCATAAATCATGTGAATAGCAATACAAAAGGGAAAAAAGCAAACTAAGCCCCTAGACACGATGGCAGACAGAAAAATGGCATGTATGTAAGTATGTGTGGAAGTATCTTTAAAATATGTATATTCATACACTGCAAAAAATTTGTGTGACTAAGCACTAAAGAGCGAGGCCTTCGATTAAGCTCTATCGTGTAAAGTATCGGATGATAGAACCAAACCCTTTTGTCCCAATTGGGGATACATATAGCATACTCATGGGATTATTAAGACAACTGGGATACGTCCCCACGTGTATGAATATGTACAATTGATCTCTTCAAAGGACGTGCTCACAGGAATGTCTCTTCAAACTCTTGAAACCTTATAAAGAGATGAAAACTGGCTCTAGTCGCATGCTCCTCTGCGGCATACTCATCCAGTATTCATCCTTGACTAATCGCATTTTTTGTTGGGTATATCAAGCAGTCTATGTATATGTGAATATATGATAAGTGCGAATCAAAATGTTCATGTGTGTGTGTGTGTTGTATGTTTTCAAAAACTTTCGCGAAACAAAAAGCTAGATGGTGAGGTAGGTCGGCAGACAAACCGTCGCTAAATTGATAGTCTGGAAAATACATTTACACCGATTTGTATGCAAGGCTGTGTACTTGAATGACCGTAGACGAAATCTTTTGTCAATGTAGTTGTAAAAGGACAATGAAGCTGGTCTAGCAATCTCGTGTTGTTACTCTTAACATGGGTCTTATTCAGGCTTTGGCATATAGTGAGTGTTATGATCAAGTCAGCTCGTTATTTGTGGGATTCAGTCTGCCGTAAAATGCACCTTTTGGATTGTTATAGTTCAGGATGATCCCGCTTTTATTGTATTTTGGGCAGAACGCCTTGACGTATCACTTTTCTAGTCGACTTCTTGTTGTTCTTGTGGCTACGTTGTCATCACGCGAATGTAAGAAGATGATGCGAAGAAATAGAAAGCCCCCCACTTCTTTGGAAACATCAAGTTTAGAGAATAATGACAACAAATTGGTATACCGGAATTAAGATGACCTTGGCTCACACACTTGAACAAATATACTAAACCTCATTGGGAGCTACCCATACAATGAAAACTTGTGGTAGAGAGTTCTTCGAAAAGGCTTATCCTCGTGGTGGACCCACATTATATTAGACACCCATGTTGCCTTATGGACTTTCGAGTCGTTGGTTAAAGGACGCTTTGGACTCAAAAATTGTAGATTTCAACAAAGGACGCATTGCATCAAGGCCGAACAACAGCCATATCTTAAATCAGACTTTTTTTCAAACTTGTGGACAAAAGATAGCGTCCCTTGTAAGCTAAATTATTACACAAAATTTTCATGCTCCCTGCCATAACTCCTAGATGGCCTCACGCTGCCTTGACAACAACAAGCGCGTTGAGTTGCAAATCAACGCCAACCCAACAACAAGGCATGCGAACTCATTAATGATGCAAAACAAAAACAACAACTGTGAATTGCAACAAATGCAACGGCAATAGAAATAAAAGCAGTGCAAAAGTGTTGGGAGGGGGGGGGGGAGAAAATGTGCAAGCGAAATAGGAGCTTAAGTGAAATGAGTGCAACAGGAAACGGAAGGAAGTAGTTTGAAGGTAGCTGCGGGTGCTGTTGAGGTGTATTCGAATAAACACAAACACACACACACACATATTTCAAGCATGTTTTTTCATGTGCGTTTATTTCCATTATAATCACACACATGCAATGCAAGCGTACTTATTTTCATGTACACGACTGTTTGGTTTGGGTAAAAGCCTGCAAACGCATTGGCACACTAAAAGCGACGTACGGAAATGCACTTAAATAAATAAACTAAAATTAAATTATATATAAAAATCTTTGACGCTATCAATTTCAAGTCGCACACATGCGCTCCTTGACCCTCACGTGTGCTGTGTGCTGCCTTTCGCTTGTTCTCACCTGGCCCAAGTGTTGCCTACAAGCTGTAAAGTGTTGCTTCTTACGCTCACTTTAGTGACACGGGTTTTCCATGTAAACACTGTTATGACATCGTATATTTGTATGGATGTTTGAATATGTTGATGCACATGAGAATATGGCAGCAGAAGCTAACGTGAATGGCGCACTTTAGGAGCAATGGCAACATTTGCTGGTGTTAAGTGGTGGGCTGCGCTCTATGAGAAGGTGAAAGTATGCTTGTGTTAGTGTTCTAGCCCAGCAAGGCAATTGCGAGAGTTGCGTGCACTCGAATTGCTAGTATTATTGGAGCTAGAACTATAACAGGAAGCGGGTGTCGCAGCTGAACTGAAACCAAAATCTGGAACTGAACCCCAATAGAAACTGAAAACTGAATCTGGCACCTAATCAGAGTAACAACCACGAGTTGAATTCTCAACCGAACTATAATCATCCACCTTGAACTGCAATCATAATGTGAACCAGAACTTTACCTGGAACCGGGTACCGAACATGAATTCGAACCAGAACCGAAATTAAAAACAGAACAACCAGAATTTGAAGCTGAATCGGGACAATAACCAACTCACCCTAATTTAACCTCAACTGTTATCCAGAACAAAACTATAAACGGAAACATGTTTCGAACCTGGACCTCAAGCATAACCGAAAATGGAAATACATACAATCAAATCAGGAGTCGTGCAAGGAATCTGAATAGACGGCACACGCATTGAAACTTGCTACTGAGCCTCAGCATGAATCATGACAGAAACCTCAACCTCAACGCTAAACCAGAAACAGACCCAGAACCGGGTACTTAAATCTGAACCTTAACAAATTTTGGAACTGGCTGGAGAAACATTAAAAGCCGCCATTGAGTATGAATTCTGCAGCAAAAATATCAACAGAACCGACAAAGCCTTGCTTGCAGCCGAACTAAAATCTGAGACTAACATAGCCTCGGAGACATGCTGAAATGGATCACAATCGCATCAATTGAAATGACCCAAATCCACCAAAAGAAGATAATTCAAAATTCAAGAAAAATGCATAGTAGGGGCCATTAATGAGCCAAAAATTTGAAATCAACAGTTTTTGAAATTTTTGTCTTTCTGTCTGAATGTTTGTGCGCGCATCACTAAAAAACTACTGAATAGAATTAAAAAGAGCTTACACGTATGAATTACTTGATATGATATATAGCTTAACATCTAAAACATCATTTGTTTTGATAGCTCAACCGGTTTGGGAGTTAGCGACCAATTCATGGACCAGTGTAATGCAAAATGAGTTACTAGATATGGGTGTCAAGCGAAAGTTGCCAATGAGTACTGCAATAAGCGATGTGATGAAGAGCCATATCTCAATTGGTTTTAGAGATATATTTCCATTTAAAAAATATCAAAAGCTCGTAACAGTCCAATTACTCTCTTCAACTAACTACTACTCGCACTTATTACTACTGGGATTGAATGCATTTGTGTTTGGCGTCGTGTTTTTGTTTTGCGGTCGTGTCATAGAGTTCAACGTATTCTCAAGTGATTCTGCTTATTTTGCATGGCATTGCATATCCTCAGAGCGTAAGTGTAGCAAATGGGAAGTTGCAATGGTCGTTATACTCTGGCATAGTAGTGAAATAAAGTTTGCGCAGCAAGTTGCGTTTTATTTCAATTTCATACATTGGTAGGTGTACTAAAAATGCACTCGCACAAATTGTATTAATCACAAATAAAACATGCTCATCTGAACTCAACTCAAAATAACACGAAACAATTCAATGCGTCGCGTAACTGGGTTGACATGCGAATTTAGCGGCTGATGGGATATGGAAATGCGATTCTCTAAGCTCATAAGTACACACACACCTCTCATGAAGTATTTACATACATACATACATACATATCTACATACATATATTGTTCAAATTGATGCATGATTATTCACGCACAGGTGGCGGCAAACGAATTTGTTAGTTGTTTTTAGCTTTGATGTACCAGGGCGTATGAGTAATATTTTCTAAACTTGATTGATAAGAAATGCACTATTTGTAATTGTAAATAAAGGAGCGTCACTTGGAAATAAGAATAGTCAATTGCTAAGGAGAAACCGTTATTTGTTATGCAATACATTGTGAAACCCGTATCCCTCGCTGTAGTAGTACGCTATGTTTATCTTTTACCAGGACCCCCTGTCTATGCCGAAATTTGCCCCCGGTTTTAAGACCTTTTCTAATTCGCTGGAAAATTATCGGACATTATTGCTGTTAGTCAGCATCTCAGGTTCCTCGCATTCAAGTCTTTCGGCCTTAAGTTTTTACCCTAAAAACGGCGTTAGCGGTAAGAAAATAAATAATTTAGTCAGAGCTGTTAAATAATGATTACTAATCTTAGTGGTTACCGATTTGATTAATTATTTTCCTGAGAATCCATTTAATGATTTATTTAGTTTAAATTTTCGAATTGAATGAAAAATAATGAAAACGAGTTATGATTTTTCACGATTAATAGAAGTAATAAAAAAAATTTCATTTCCAAATTTTTTTTAAATTTTTTCCTAAGAATCCATTTAATTATTTATTTAGTTTAAATTTTCGAGTTGAATGAAAAAGAATTATGATTTTTCACGATTAATAGGATTATTAAAAAAATTTTCTTTTCCAAATTTTTTTTAATTTTTTTTTTTGAATGAAAAATAATGAAAACGAGTCATGATTTTTCACGATTAATAGAAGTAATAAAAAAATTTCGTTTCCAAATTTTTTTAAATTTTTTCAAAAAATTTTTTTTTTAAATTTTTACAACAATTTTTTCAAATTTCGTTTAAAATTATAAAAAAAAATTATTTTCCTAAGAATCCATTTAATTATTTATTTAGTTTAAATTTTCGAGTTGAATGAAAAAGAATTATGATTTTTCACGATTAATAGGATTATTAAAAAAAATTTCTTTTCCAAATTTTTTTAAATTTTTAAAAAAAAATTTTTTTTTTAATTTTTTCAACAATTTTTTTCAAAAATTTGTTTAAATTTTTTTCTTCAAATTTCGTTTAAAATTAAAAAAAAATTTTTTTTGAAATTTTGTTTAAATTAATTTTATAATTTTTTGATAATCGTTGGTTCCTTTAAAATTTAAAATTTAAATTTTTTTTATTTTGAAAAAGTTTGGTTTTTTTAGTAAAGTAGTGTAAATATAAATTTTTTTTTAAATTTTTTTTTTTAATCTTAATAAATTTCTAATTGCCTTTTCTTGAAAACAATTAAAATAATTATTACCAATCAAAAAATCTGTCTAATCGGTTGATTACTAATTACTAATCAAATTCAACAGGTCTGATTTTGGTTACAACAATTTGCACAGCTTTAAGAAATAACTTTAAAACTAACAATTGATTACGTTTGAGAGAGCGGGAGGCAGAATGACAAACCTGTAATTACAGAAAAGGTGATTAAAATTGTCTGGGTTTGCCAATAAATAGCAACAATGACAAAGACTTTCCTAACACCTCTTACAAACATGATTTTACATAAATTCAAATGACTGTATTATACTAAAGATGGTTAGTATTTTGTGTTGTGATGGAAAACTAAACAAAATCCGCTTTGTTATGGTGTCAATGTATACATAGGTACAGCTGTGTTCAAAATTTCAAAGTTTAGATATATAAAATTTAGGAAAGTTAATCAAAAAAATAGCATCAATAGTTTTTGACAGGATTTCTAGAAAATTTTTGAGCATGCAGTTTTGTAGCGCAATTAATTCAAGCACAATAATATGCAATTTAAAAATTGTTTACAATTTTCCCTGAAATTTAAAATTACTTTTTGTCGAGCGTGTAGAATAAGGACGAAAATTTTGAGTATAAAAATTCTAGAAATTTGTGCTAAAAAATTTGGAGGTTTTTGATGATAATTTTTTTACGATTATTATTTTTGATAAACTGAAGAAAAATTTTTAGAACAAAATTTTTTTTGTCGATTCTCATCAAAATTATTATTTTTAGTCAATTTTCCTGAACTTTTAGTAAACTTTGATATTATTTTTTGTTTCTAAATTCGCTATATTTTAAATGAAAATTATTAAAAACACCACTTCTTTTCATTTTGTGTAACGATATCCAATTTAATTTCACTACTATTATATTGAACACAACTGTAGGTAGCCGTCCCCCATTGAAAAGTTGATATAAGAACGTGCAGGCTCCCTAAAGACATTATTATGCATTCCCACTTACCCACAAAACCCTATACACATGTCTGCAGTTGCATTGTAAGCCCTAAAGAAGGATTCATATCCTTTGAATTTAACTCCTCTCACTTGAATCAAGACTTTTATTAAAGTTTGTTGTTGTATTTTATTAGAAGCCGAGTACGTTGTGGTTTCTGCGTGCAATATACTGGTGAACCCATGTGGTCTGTAGTTGCTGTGCAGCGTATTCAAGTTCATTTTCATTATCCTTTCTAGTTTATTAATTATTTAAAATAAGATCGTCCAATAGAAGCTTGCAGCTAGGAGTGCATTTCAAGTATTTTTCATTAATTTTTTTTATTTATGAAATTTCCCATGTCCTTGTGTGGCAGGATTATGGTATTTTAAAATTTTTTAATAAAAAGTTGAGGTTTGTAATTTGTATGTAAAACCCTGAGAATTTATACTCGAACAAATTTTTAACTCTCGAAAACGGTTACTACTCAGATATACAGTATAGTAACTTTTATCTTTTTCCACCTTTATCTAATGTAAGTTTATTAATTGAATTAATTTAAATAAATTTCTTTGCTTCCTACCTAGTCCGTGTGATATTCCCATCCCACAAAGCTTACACTGTTTATCTACAAAGAAAGCTCAAAACAAATTCATAAATTCAAAACGAGTTAAATCGATTAAATTGTCATTTGATCGATGAGCCTGCGTGACAACTGCACGGATGTATAGACTAACACTATAAAATAAATGAACGTGAAATACCCTGCAGGAAAAATCCCAAATAACACACTGCCTAATTTTTATTGATTCTCGAAATATACCATACAATTGTGAGAGGCAGAGGTGTTTAGATTATAAAAAAAATGTTATTCAGTTGGTTGTTATTCAAATTTAAAAAAAAATGTTATCTATATGTCTCAATGTTTGTAAGCGCATCACTGGAAAACCGTTGTATGGAAATGAAATTAATTTTTGCTAATTTGTTGCCAGATGGACTAGGATCCCCATCACAGCTCCCGAACACCGAGATGAATTCAATCTTTAACTGTGTGATTTATACAAATTTCTCTACAGGGCTACCTATACCTTACCCTCACTACCGTTCAACCCTTTCTACTGTCTTTCGTAGATAATACAACAACTATCGTCTGCAGCTGTGAAAGTAATGTGAGAGCATTAAGTGTAAGTTTGTATGTGTGTGGGTGAGTAAATCCAATTGTAAACAAAGCCATAAAACGGTAAATCTATTGAGAAGACATTTGTCATGCCATCTATGACATTCGCGATACGTCATTTCACATATTCACAAGTTAGCGTCGTGTCGTGTCATGTCATATATACGATGAAGTGATGAGATTTCCATGCAACGCTTTGGGCAAACATTTGGAGAAGGGACTGTTAAAGTGAGATTGCACTTATGTAGGTGTATTGTGTATGTGTGCGTGAAACTATGTAAACAACAACTGTGTAAACGTTAACAATTTTTTAGTGCTTACTCAGACATTATGTCTGTAGATATTCTACCCCACTTAACTATTAGTAGTTGTTCCTAACCAGACAAATGGGGCCTCATATCGCTTTGGGGGTTGCTTTACTCGTTGGAAAGTGGTGCCTGCAGCGAGAAGTTTTGGAGCCAAAGGGTAAATGGTGATACATTTCTGATGATTTTTATTGTCTAGTGACACTTAGATAACTGGAAGGCAATTTATTTAGCTTATCGTCGTATTTACTTTTTCCTAATTTTTTTGGGTCAACAGTTTTGGCTTCGAGTTACAGTGTTGTGGTTTCAATATTTTATATTTTTTTCCTAGTTATAGATATGCATTCCATATTATTAAGTTTTTTCGCTAAGATCCCATTAGCATGATATGTAACCCAAACAGAGTTTTTTTTTTAAATAATATCAAGGAGATCTAAGCCGAAACCGTACTGTTTTAAAAACGTTTTTAAATTTTGTAATTTTGGACTTAGTTCGTGTTGTTGTTGTAGTAGCACTAAGCAATTCATCTTAAATCAATTTTAAAATTCTGTGCTTTATGTGTTTAAACCCAAGAAATTGACAAATTTAGTTTGTATCTATGTATGTATCAAGTCGCTTTAAGTCGAAAGCTCACTTCTGGGTTATTGCTGCGCTCATACGGCATCAAGTATTACAATCATACACATTCATACATACATACATATGCTCTCACCTGTACGAGTAGCCATGATATTTGCTATGTAGTGAACTTCAGAAACTATTTACTTTGTGAAGGAATGCAGGCAACTCACTCTAATTGCAAACACGAGCTCCTTTTGAGCAACAATTAAAAAGTCTACGCTGTAGTGGAAATTAAAACATAACAATCCGAGTAAAAAGGAAAACTTGAGAACAGCAATTAAAGCGGCACTCATAATGTGAATTGCTGCATGGCATAAGTGTTGTTAAATGGGAATATTGTGAGGCGATAGTAGAAAATTATCGGAAATGTAGTGAAATCTAAATACAAACTGGTAAGTGAGTCAAAGTGGGTTTGTAATCGAAGAACAGACTCAAGAGATTTTGTTGAATTTTTGTTGCCATAATCCTGTCAATTATGGTGATTCCAAACTTCCTTATGATATCCATAACGATATCAAGATCTCCAGGATATTTTAGGGCAATAAGTATTTTACCAGTGTTGTCTGAGGTATTTCAAATGGACAGACTCAGCTCAAATAATTCCAAAGAAAAACAAAATAAAGTCAAAATAATAAAAATAAAAAAAATAAAAACAAATAAACAAAAGTAATAAAAAAAAAAATATATATTGAAATATATAATTATAAAAAACTCAAAATAATAAAAAAGATTTAAAAAATAAAAAAAAAACCAAAAAGTAATCACAGAAATTCAGACATAATTAAAAAAAAAATTATAAAACAAATAATCAAAAAAAAAAAAAAAATGTTAAAAAAAAAATTAAAAAGATGAAAAATAATCAGAAAACCAGAAAAATATTTAGAAAAATAATCAAAAAATACCAAAAACTCAAAAAAAAATCAGAAAAGGTAAAAATTAATTAAAAGAAATTATTAAAAAAATTTTAAAAATTAAAAAAAAAAAAAAAATTATGAAAAATAATAAGAATACAAACAAATAATCAATAAAAATCCAAAACTGTAAGCTAAAAAAATATTAAAAAAATCAAAAGAAAAAGTTCAAAAATAGATAACTAAAAATATGTACGAAACAATGAATGAAAAAATAAAAAAACTCAAGAAAAAAAGACAAACTTATTAGAAAAGGTTGAAAATAATTTGAAAAACATACTAATAAAAATGTAATAATCAAAAAAAAAAAAATGGAAAAAGAAATAATCAAAATAAAAACAAATAAAAAACTTTAAACTTAAAATATTTAAATATTTCAAGAGAAAAAAAATTACTAAAAAAAAATAATAAACTAATAATAAAAAAAAAACAAAAAATATGAAAAAAAAAATAATCAAAATAAAAACAAATTAAAAAAACTGTAGGTAAATTAAAAATATTTAAATGTATCAAAAGAAACAAAAAATTTCAAAACTAACTACAAATTTGTTTCGGCTATTTTTTAACTGGAAAATAATCATCAAAAATTTAAAGTTATGTAAATAAATCATTTAATGGATTCTCAGAAAAATAATCAATCAAACTGATAACAGGTTAATCATTATTTAACAGCACCGATTTGAACAATTATTATTATTTTTTATTTATTTACCATTAATTAAAATATTGTTTTTCGCACATTTAACAACAACAATAAAATTCAAATATTAAATAAATTTTTGTTCATTAAATATTTTTTTTTTTATGGAGACCATATTCTATTTGTATTAATGAACTCAACTGCTTATTATTATTAAGTTTCTTTCACGTTTTTGCACCTCTAAAATCCAATAAAATTATTTAACTACTTTCTTATAGGATTACACATTTGTTAGCAAAAATAAGTAATTTTTATAATGCTACATGCCACACGATTAATAAAACTACCTATGAACATGGCCAGCTTGTTAAAGGGATTTAATAACCAGCGCTCACTTACCGTCTGGTGGACACGATTTTTCTGTATGCTCGCGCTCAATATAATCGCCATATGATGAATAAAATGCAATAAAACACACACAAAACCCCCTGCCATACACGCAGTCAAGCGGCATTAAAAATGTTCATCTGTTTCATATCAGAGCCACTTTGGACATTATCCTTCTGCCATTACTTCCGACTCACTAACACGAATGCCAGCAGCGGCAGCGGCATATCCATTTAAGCTGCGAACGAAAAAGTGCAACACTTAATATGACAATGAACCATATTTCGTATGTGGGGAAAGAGAACAAATGGGAGGGGGGGAGTAATAGTAAAATAGCAACAGACCAGACACGTTTGAACATGTGTAATCGTGGTAAGGGATTTAATAATGCCACTGCAATCGAGTAGAAAGTGCCTGGAGGCTGCTGCTGCTGCTGCTACAAACGTTGCAAGTAAAAGTGTGCTGTTGTTGTGGGCAAAAATGGACACGCACACATGTTCAGACATGAATTGTTGTTTAAAAGGGGGGGCAATTTTTATTGCATTTTTATATGAATGTTGCATGTTTGTTTACTGTTTTATTGTTGCAACAATTCAACTCAACTGAAAACTGAAATAAAACAGTCGCACAAAACACTTGACCAGCTGGCATGGCTCGACAGTAAGCAGATTTGGTGCCTGGCCGCCAGCTTACGTCTGAGTGATGGCTACTAGTTGTTGTAAGCAAAAAAAAATATACAAAAATAACAACTAACAACAATAAACTCGTATGCGCGCATTCAATTGTTTTATTTTAATTTCAGTCGTCGAGTACTGCAATTCGCAATTCTGTAAGGTATGAGAGGGAAGATGGTAAGTGGGGCCGTACGGTCATGTTATCAGTGTAAGTAAAGAATGAAAATCAAACATTTATTCTTCTTTTTCAAAAAAAAACTAAATAAACATTTTGCAATTTTCGTATCATGATCTGGAGCTCTTACTCGGTAGTTCTATTCGAAATCAAATTTATAAGCTTTCGAGTGATTCGTACTCTGTAAAAAGCGTTCGAGTAGAAACCATTCGCGCAATTTCGTTTTTTTCGAATTTGATATATCCACCTTTCGAATGTAGAAAATGTGGTACTCTCTATTTCTATTCGAAAATATTAAGTAAACGTAAATCCACAATGTAATATCTTATGGATTCTCTTTGAAAATGTTAGGGACCGAAGTAAACTTAAGAAATACCTTGGTAATCTTTATGGAAATATCTCTGAATGACTTCAACTACACATTCAAAATCTGTTTTGAATAATTCCAGGATCATTTGTAAACTTCTGTCGAAAAGTTTGGAAATTTTTTTAAATGTTTTCGGGCTCTTTTCTGGTATGCTCAAAGTGGAGTAGGGTTTCAAAGGCTTTGTTTCTTTTCGCACTCTGCTCCGTATGCATTATATTACATACAATAAAAGTTCAACAACAATACTTTTGTCCGACTCCCCACTATGTGTTGCTGCATTTTATGCTCATTAGTGGTACATTTATACATATACGCCGATGGTGCTTTATGACTAACCCCATCAGACAGCTTCTTCTTGTTTCATACAAAAGTGAAATGGCCGCAATTTCACTCCTTTATTAACTGGAATTTGGAGAGCCCTGGTAGCGCAAAGCTCAACTACTTTTTGAGGAATGCACTTGGTTGTGGAAAGCGCCGTCCAGCATAGCAACGATTGATGTCGCTTTCACATGTTGAATGTTGCTTGTGGAGTTTTTATGAGTTTAATTTACATCACCAATTTTGCGCCACAATCGGTCATAAATGTAGCGCTCCTTGAAACTGGGAGTAATTTTGAAGACCGTATCCTTTGTGCAATCATCATCATTCTCCAGCAAAAGGGAGCATGTTTGATATGAAAATATTCTTGTTTCTCCACTTGAAAAATTATTGGATTCGAACTTAAATTCATTTTACTTTTTGTCAGGTACATATTTTACTAATTATTACACAATCCACGTAATACATATAATATAATAAATACTACCTTTGTCACACAAATAACTATATATCTTTTTAATTCTTTCCTTTAGAATATAGCCGTCATGCCATCGTCGTGAAAAATTTTGTTTTTTATATTTTTTATTTTTAATATTTTTTTTATTATAATGTTTTTTTCTATTTTGTTTTATATTCTATTTTTAAATTTTTTTTATTCACTTTTAATTTTTATTGTGCTTTGTTCTTCTTTATTTATTTTTTTTTAAATTGTATTTGTTGGGCTTTGAGTTAGTTTTTGGAAGGTTCGTATTTTCCAGCTAGAACGAATTCACAGAGAAAAATCACAATATTCGGCTTAACACCGAAAGTAATCCCATTTTTTTGTTGGCACTGCTTTTATTATCGAACGATTCCGGGGATTTAAATCAATCAAGTCTAGTTCAGATATGAACGTACGGAAAAAACTTACCATGAAGAAATCTCAAAATGCCTATGACCATAATAAAATGAAAAATGTGTCTATCAAAGTTCTAGACTGATTTGTATATCTTCCATACACACTAAAAGCAAGAAGAAGCAGCAGCATTGCACCTTCAAAGTTCAACTTGACTACCGCTTGCAGCTAAAACTGTTTATAGGTCAGCAGGGAAACGAATGCCAAACAAACAAAAACAAAAAATACGCGCCAAGAGATTTCTTTCATCCCATCGAATCAAAGCTGCAACTTCCTTCCAACAAAAATCTTACACATAAACTTTACAATAAAATAAACAAATTCACAGTTATAAACATGAAAAGAATTAAACGAAATGCATTAGCAATTCAAAGAAGTATGCCATGTTCGAAGAAGAGACGTGGAAAATAGCCCGAAATGGGAAACTACCAAAAGTGGCAAGGTGTTGTAGGTGAGCGCGAACTTCGCACTTTGCTTGCGGGGCATTCAAAACAAAAAAAAAAAAAAAAAAAACACATGAAATAAATTACAATTGGAGGAAAAGAAAATAAAACCGCGAAATAATACAAATTTGTTGGAAATGGAAATAGAAATGTAAATAAAACAAAGCCGGCAGAGATTGCGCTCAATCGCGCGAAGCTTGTATGGGCCCAGCAGTGAAATTCGAAAAATAAGATTAGAATGCAACTGGAAGATTTTTACTATGTGTAGATGCGTAGCTTAAGAGAATAAACTTTCACAACGCCTATGGAATAGATATTTTAGGGCTGTCCTTCACCATTCAGATTTTTTTTTTTATCGAAATGTATTAATTCGCAGCTGAAAACCTCCAATTGCTTGTATGAAAAAAAGATAGTTGGCGGACTAGTCATCATCCTAGTTGTAAGTTTGTGAACTAGCTGGTTGATAGGCAGAGGGAATATGAAGCTGTTTTTGATTCACATAAGGGTTACTCCATGATAAATCGTCAGGTACTAGTTGGAAACGACTTCTTCTCCTATCATAGAACGAAGTTCTGTAAAAAAAAAGTTTAAAAAATAAAATTTTCACTACCCAAGGAACCAAAAAATAATAATTTTTTGGAAAAGAAATTTTAAAAGTTTTCATTTTTCAAAATTTTAAATTTTTCAAAATCGGAAATGTGAAAGTCGCCATTAAATTTTTGAATTTTCAACACACATTTTTTTTTTGTTTTTAAATTTTTTTGTCGAGTTAAATTTTTTAAAAACCAATTTTATCACTGAAAAAATTTATTTCGTGCTAAGTAGTGGTTTGTAAAAACAAAAATTTTTTGTTAAAAAATAAGCTTTACCACTATCAAGGCTTCAAATAAAAACATTTTGAAAGTGACACTTTAAAGTTCTAATTTTAGAAAATTTTAATATTTTAAAATCGGAAAAGTGAAAGTCGCCCTTAAATTTTTGAATTTTAGCCACAAATTTTTTCTATTTTTTTTATTTTTTTGTCGAGTTCAGTTATGTAAAAACCAATTTGCTTTTTTTTCATGCTGTGTAATAGTTTTAAAAACAAAAAATTTTTTTGGGAAAAAAAATTTTTTTTTTTATTATTTGTTTTTACATTCCACCAGCACGAAATAAGCTTTTGTGTGAGCAAAATTCAGTAAACTTGTGTTTAATATTGAATTCGATTAAAAAGTAAAATTAAAAAAAAAAAAATTTGGACAAAAATTATAATATAAATAAATATTTTATTTTTGAAAAAGCAATAAAAAATCATTTTGAAAATGTATCTAATCTTAGAATAGAGTATGTACTTATGAGAGGTATAATACAAAGAAAGCTTATGTAAATGCATAATGGACTTTATTTTTTTCGAGTTTGAGGAATGGAAAATTTTCTAAATTTTTTTTCTTCAATACCATTTGACATGGAATTACCCATAAGAGGTTACGGTTGATGTCATGCCGCTGTAGGCATTGAAGATGCACTACCAAAAAAGTAGTGAAAAATGTGAAAAAAAATCCAAACAAAAAAGTGTACAGCTGCTGTTGAGAGCATGTTTCGGCTGGGATTGGCAACAGCAACCGCAAATCGCATTGGAATTTCAAACAGCAAACTGGCTTTTATTAGTATAAAGTTCTGTATGCAGTTAAATATTATCAAATTTATTATTACAATATACGTTAGCAGTTATTATTGTATTAATGTTGTTGTTAAACATTTTCTTTTCATTTCTTGGTAGGGCCAATTTCGTGATTTTGGGTATTATTTTATTAATTATCTAATTATTCTAAAAATACGATATGTAGCTAAGCACTGGCCATAATTTTATTTTTATTACAAAAGAAAAAAATATAAACAGAGCACAGGCAATGATTAACTTTGGTAGCGAACAACATCGAATTCGTTCATAAAAGTTTCACTTCTAAAGTGTAATAATATAATTTTAATTATAGCCTGACTGCGTGAACTTTATGATTTTGAAAGCGAAGGAAGTTTTACAAGAAATTTCACTGCCTTGATGCAGTTGTTTAAATTATTTTGTTTTTCTCTTCTTGCATTGTGAGTAATTAGGTCAATGATTTTTTAGGAATTTGTTTACAAGCTTAGATGATATTTGTTTATGTTTAAGAGTAAATAAATTTAAATCGACATGTATGCTAGAGACGTTAAAAGAAAACTCGAAGCTCCTAAAAAGCGCCAGTAAATAAAAATATTACAACAGACGATTTTTTATGCATAACGACTTAGCAACTATAGATAAGTGGCGAATAAAAAAGGTGCAGTAGTATACAACTTAAAAGGAGAAAATTTTTTTTTTTTGGATTATTGTTGCCTTTCGACTTCTTCTTCAATAAATAGTTCAAAACTGATTATTGTCCAGCATTTTAGTTGCCAATTTTTTCTACAATTTTTAGTGCACTTGTTTTTGTGTCAAAAACTCCATAAAAAATAAATAAATCTTTTTTGCCGCAATTTTTATTTGTTTAATTTGAAATTTAAATCCTCTGAGTGAATAGCCGATAATCGCTTTAATGCCTCATATCATCCATCATTTACAAATCCATTGGTTAACATAAGCTCAGCATCCAACAGCAGTAAGTAAATACATATGTCAACAACAGCTGTTGAACAAGTCTTTTAGTAAATATTTATACGATTTATTTGAATGTTTTTATCTCAAATTCAGTTTGTTTGCATGATATTTTATGGTAATTTAAGTTGTGTTAAAAACAATGCAGACACGCCATTGATCAACGAACTGGCTGAAAAGTCATTTGTAATAAGCAGCTTAGCTGAGTGTATTTAAGCGGAGATTTATGAGCTTACATGGGCTAATATGGCTCAACATTTTGTAAGTGGATTTTTTATTGTTTTGGTTTTTGTAAAATTGTCTATTATTTTTATTTTTTTGTTTAAAAAAAGATTTGTAAGAAAAGCAACCCAATTAAGACTTGTTTGAGATAATTCCAATTAATTTGGGTTCGAATGTTGCTCATTTTGTTATTACATGAAGGACAACATAATTTTCTGTCTAAGATTATTCACTGATCTCAATATGTTTCAAAGAAATACAGCAAATATGCCTTCCAATGGGTTAACTAAAGCTCGCAGTTTGGACCGCACAAGATTTTTCGTTGTGTAGATATTGCACCACATCATTATCATATCTACTTAGCTGTTGTCACTCAGGATGCTTTCGTGTGCTTGCCACCTATTTTATTTTTACGTCATATTTCAAAAACGATAGATTTGGTGAGATGGTTAGCACTTGGGGTTGCCACCTGAGCCCACTTAATTTTTTTTTTGCATTTCCATTACTAGCTTTTAACATATGCTACATTTAAGGAGTTTTTACAATGTACAGGGTTGCCACCTTTTTCGAATTTGCAATAATTGAGTTTAATATTGTAATCGGGCTATCAAACGAAAGTTAATTTATGTCATATTTCAACAAAAAAATTTGTAGCAGAGTTAATACCCCTCATTTAGTGTTGCAAATATGAAAATTTTACAGCGTTGCCACCTAAATGCATTTTAAAATATGAAGTGAGATATGCCAATAACGGTATCAAAAGAAACGTATTTTACATCGTGTTCAAAAACGATGTTTACGGGCAATTTTACAACCTAGGGTTACCACCTACTTCAACTCATATACATATTTATTTTGTGGCTTATACATTACAATCTCGAAAACGCCTTGACTCATTTGAATAATATTTCAAACAAACGTAATATGATACATTTCAAGTTCTGGAATTTTTTTTACAGGGTTGCCACATATTCGAAATTATATAGAAGTTAAAATACCCATTTAGGTGGAAAGTGGATCAGTCCCTTCTCCATAACATGCTCAAAATAAAAATACAAATGCATAGAATAAAACTACGCCCACCCTTATGAGAAGTATCTTTATGCAAAAGCAAAAAATGCAACGCTGGAAAGGCAATCATAATAAAACATGTTTGAACAAGATGTTTGAAGACGACAACGGTGAAAACTTGTTGCAAAAGGTTACGAGCGAACAGTGTAAATTTGTTTCATGGTTCGAACAGCTGATATTTGTTTACATCGAAAAAGTCTCCACTATTTTAATTAGTTGAGCAACGGTAGTTTTGCTTAGTACGTTGTACTCTTAACGGTATATTTTAACGGCATAAAGAATTGCGATAGATATAAGCTTTATGAAGCACATTGCATTACAATTTTGGAAAGTGTAGACCTCCGCCTGGAAGACACTGCAGTGATCTGGTGGCCGAAACGATAAATTAATGGAAACGCCTTTAGATAAGACCACCTCACCCCCTTATTCCATGCAACTGGGAACCATCGGTGTGGGAACCATTTGTGCACCCAAGAAGAATTTGTCTCCACACAGCCCAGTCTTCCCAACGGGTGAACAATATAATAAAGTTATTCGCGGCGAGGCTGGTTGGAGCATGATGAAGGCTCAGCTACTCGATCGAGATAGGAATGCTCAGCTTACACCTCTGGTAAAACTTTCTTATAAGCCACTAATTCGTATTTCTACCTATTCCAGCCCTTGGGTTTTTTTCTTTTCAGCACAAACCCATATGCTTCTGGTATGTCAATGGCCTTTCGTGGCGCCTCACAATACGGCGAAACTAAAAAAAATAAACAGTGCTAATTGAAACGCTTTCAGAAACAAAAAAAACGCATCTCAAAACAAAAGATACAAAAACCAAAACTTTGTTGTTGCTTTTTTACTCTGCTCTTTCAAAATATCAATCCTTAAAAATCGTGTTTATTCAATTTCTTGCCTTTTGCGGAAACATAGGATTTCAGTTTCATTTTTTTTTTCTCGATTATTTCCTTTCATGTTTTATGTTTGTTTGTGAGAGCCAATGAAGCTGCCGTTGTGTTAAAATAACAAATTTCGTACAAATATACATACATTAGGATGGAGCGAAAAACATAATAATTGTTATTTTTATGAAGCCTGTTAAATAGGTGAATTTTTTCTAGGAGACTTACATTGAAGTTTAGGAAAGTAATTTCTTTTCTATGAAAAAAAAAACACTTTAGCTCATCGGAAAAAATTTCCAAAAATCACAAAATGTATCACAAACTTAAGATTAACACTTTAATCTAACTAAAATTAAATGGGCTAAAAAACTGTATACAATAAAAAATTATTCAATTTTCAACAATTTAAAAGTTATATAAACTACAAACTTGTAAACAAAAAAAAATCGATTTCTTTATGCTCCACCCTAATATACGCATACAAACATGTTTACACTAACGCATCTGGCACGAATTAACATAAAACCTAAACTGCATTTAAATAAACATATCTACTTGAGCAATCATACATAAAAGAAAGAGTAACTTCAAAGCCGTACAATCATAACGACTGGTTTTTTTGGTAGCTAGAACTACCCCACAGTGTGCACTACACAGGAAATTGCTGAGACATGATGAAAACTGCTGCCACGCCGCTTGGTTACTAAGCAAAGAAATTCATGTAATACATTTTTTTCCCCTGAGTCATTAGTTAAGTACTAATTAATACCCCGCAAATTGCAATGAAGTCCAAAGCAAGACTACTCTCACGAGCGACTAGTCGCATCACTCTCTGCTGGGAGCATCTCGTCAATTTCATGCACTCTTTATAAGTATCTCACACATCGTGCAACTCCTTTTTTGTGCATATTTCTTTAAGTAAATTTACTCTTTGTTAATTCACACTTTGATAACAAAAACAACAACAAAAAGAAACCATATTATTAGCTCTGTTGCATTTCAAGTGTTGCATGAACAAAGTTGTCGGTTGTTAAGAATTTTACACAGTTTTGCTTGATTGCTGCTGGATTTGAGCTGCCATGAGTTTTAATCGTTACAAATTGAAATTATATAGTGCAACTATAAGTGCATTCACATACTGACAGACTTACATATATTCGTACTTACATATGTATGTATGTATATACATATGTACCTATGTTTAAGGCAATTTTATAAGTGAAAGAGATATTTGTATATCGAAACATCAAAAAAAAAAAAAAAAAATGTTTGGATGGGAGTCAGAACAGCGAGCTTAAGTGGAAAAAGTGCTATCTTTTACAAGGCAAAGAACGCGATGCATAGAATTTAGTAAGCGTGGGAGATTGAGTGATTCGGAAACTAACAGAATGATTTAAAATTCAGCATGCGTGAAACCAGTAGAGGAACTCACTAACTTATAGCGATTCGATTCGGCTCGATTTTTCGAGATTTCCAACAGCGATTATGTCGCTTGCACTATCGAATAGCCGATTCACTAACTTATCTATAACGATGCGGGCAAAACATTTCTCATCCCGCGATAAAACATACTCTAAGTACCCAAATGCCATTTTTTAATAATAATAATATGAATATAATATAAATACATAATAATATCAATTTTAATAAAAAATTCAAATTATGTGCATTTTATTTAACGACATAGAAAACAACTGCAAATTGTGTGTCGTTTAATTTGCGAAACAGCTGATTGCGAATAATCGAAAATCGTGAAAAAATAGTTAGTGAATACCAATATCGTGATAAACATCGGTACGACAAAATGTCGATGGCGAATGTCGTAATCGAAGTTAGTGAATTCCACTACAGACTAGAAGAAACAAATATTTGAAAAACTAAAAGTAGTGGTCGTGATCCTGAGCTAGATAAAAAATTGTACATGTAAATGCAACAACAACGATTTTGCACAGATGCTCCTAGAAGGCTCAATTATTAATTTTTTTTATTCTTCTTTCTTTCTGAATGTTTGTCAATACACAAACTTTTACAAATATTTTTACTTAAAAATTTGTTTCTCTGATTAGTCAGACATATGTAGATATGAACTCCCGATACGACTCCAAAAATCTTTAAAAAAGGTATTTCCAAAATACTCAAAAAAGTTTTAGAAGAGAGTCAATAAAAGACTCCAAAAGAGTCGAAAAACACTTCAAACAAGTTTCAGAAAAGCCTCTATAAAGGTTCCAAAAAGATTCTAAATAACTAAATTTTCCGAATATTTTAGGGTAGGGATGGGATGATTTTAAAAATAAGGAAGCCAAATGTTGGACGGTAGGTTAGGAGTTTGAAATATTTCGGCAGTACAACAGTGGCCTGGTTTGCTAGTTATCAAGTTGTCAAACTAATTAAAATCGGTTTTGTAACATGTTTCAGTTTTGGCTCCGTAATTATTCTTCAACATTTATTGCGGTTTCAGTTTCGGTTGCGGTTTCGGAATCAGCCATCAACATTTATTTCGGATTTGTACCAATTTAGGCCTCAAAAAAAAAAAAAAAAAACACATGTTTGTGAACGAAAAATGTTTTTAAATTTATTACTCAAGTGGTTCAAAATAGGTTAGATTGTTTAGATGTTTTTTTTTTTAATTACCAGTCTTCGGGCGATATCGACAATCTTCGATGAAAACTAGCCATCATAAGGTTTCGGTTTTGAAAAATTTAACAGTTACGGTTTCAATTTCGGTTTGCATCTTTGCTAATTATTAAATACATTGGCTCACGGTTTGTGTCTATGGTTGTGTTTGTGATATTTGCTGACCCCAAACTTGAGTTTGGTTTTTTTTCGCTTACTGCCACAGCTATGCAAACAGTTGTGAATGAAATAGTTGACACAGGGTAACCCTGCAAAATATTAAAAATTTCTTCATACCAACAACCAACTTAATTTTTTTTCGTACGGGGACCCTTTTACATTTAATTTTAGACATTATGATTGACCAACAGATTTAAGTTAAAACGAGCCATTATTTTCATCGATTTTTATACTCAGAGTTGCCTCAACGTCATCTCTAAGATAAATGTGCCACAGAGGGGTAAGAAAAAGTTGGCCAGCAGTAACAAATCAAAGTTCAGCACACTACAAACTGCACGCAAGTCGCATAACAAGCACGATGGAGTCCCCAAAGAAACAACAACAAAACAATAAGACATGAACTCCAACAAAACACAACCCACTAAGTGGAGCTCGAACATCGAACTGCAACATGTGTGTTGCTATTTAATTTTCTACAACCCATTTGGGGTTGCTCGTACGGTTTACTTGGCGCAATTTTCAATTTGTTGATTCAGTTTGCCGCGAAGTCTACAATCGGATGGTCGTCTTGGTGGTGGAATTCTATCGAAACGTAAACGTAAAGTAACGTACAACAAAGCGCGCGTGAGCCGGTAAACAAGAAGTGAAGTTGACACAACAACATATTGATGGAGTGGGTGGATGTGTGTGAGCTGACTTATGGGAGGGCGGTTTTTTAGCATGAAATGAGTGCGTGACAAAAGCATCTTAGAGTTGCCGCTAATGACAGCCGACGCTGAGGCAATTAGAGATATGGAAAAAGGATTACTAATGCACACAAACAAAAGTCGCACACTCACTAGACAAAACAATTGTGTATTTGGAGCATGCGAAAAACAGTTTCCGGTACATTTTTAAAAGGAATCGACTGAAGTAAGCAAGAATGTTTGAAAACTAATTTTATGGAAATTAAAAGCAAACAGGCAATTAAATTACTAATGTGTGGGCAAGCATGAGTTGAGTGAATGTGAAATGAATTTTTTATGGAATTCCTAAGGTTTGCATAACGAAAAAAAAAAAAAAAATTCAGATAGAAATTTTGTAATATCTCAAGTAAGTACGTAAAAAAAATTAAAGTGCACACAAACTAAAGGTGAAATCGTTATTTTCAAAAAAAAAGAAAACGAAATAAAATTTTTTAAATACTTCAAAAGCCAGTTAAAAAATAAAAGTGAACAACAAAAAAAAAAAATTATAAAACCTTTGGAAGTCAGTTAAAAAATAATATAAACTAATCAAATTAAAAAAAAAATTTTTGTTTGAATGTAAAGAATTGTGGAAAATCTGTATTGATAAGCGATATCAGTAAATTAATTGTGTTTGCTCGTCGCTAAAATAAATAAAACTAAAATAAAAGTGTATAAAGTGAAGTATCATAAAAGGTGATTGCAAATCAGGTAAGGTAAACAAATTTTCGAATGAAACAAAACATTAAGGCCCATAATAATATTCGTTGCCTAAAGCACGTTTTAATAAAAATTTTTACTTAACCTAAAAACACATTTAAAATGTTGATCAATCAAAGTCATATTAAATAAATATTTTAGGTAAAAAGAAATGTAAAATGGTCCCTTTATGAAAAAAAAATTTAAGTTGGTTGTTGGTATGAAACATTTTTTTTATGTTTTGCAAGGTCACCCTGTGTCAACTATTTTATTCACAAACCATACCAGTGCTGTGGCAGTAAGCGAAAAAAACCAAATTCAAGTTGGGAGTAAGCAATGTCACAAACACAACCATAGACACAAACCGTGATGTTCAAATGTGAAAAAGACGCTTTTGTCAATTAAAAATTAAAACTCCGTCCTAGACATAAAATGTTTTTTAAGTTGACTACCTATGCCCGCCTTGAATTGATGTTTATTTTAGAATCATGTTTAAGTAGATAAAACTTAATTTTAATTTGAGGAGGACTGCGGTCCGCTAAGTACATATACGTTTACGTTATGTATTCATTTCAGACACCATCTCTTTTACAGATTGTCTCAGTTTATGTTTTGTTTCGCTAATGTTCCATTATGTTCATTGTCTTTCTTGTTCCGTTAGTTCTGTTGATTCAATCTTCGTTGTATATTTTAGTCAAACCCACTAAATTTCCATGTCGATATTACAAAATCTATCCAATCAAGTTTAAGGATTTTTTGAATATCTTTACTGCACAAAATTTGAAGTGGATGAGCTATTCTTGACGTCCACTTTCATGAGTTCAGCTAAAACCAAATCTGTTTAAAAGAAAGCTGACCTGTTTAGAAGTACCACACATCCCTTTCGGTGGACCGCAGAAACACGAATAGAATAATTTTGGAATGCTAATAATTTTTGTTTCTATATATAGATCCGTTAAGGGCGTTAGATCAAACAGACCTATACTTCTCATACCCAACACAACTAGGTATACACAATTACTTACAAAATTCCGAAGCACATACTTTCGCTTTTGTTTGTTCGTAATCTTCAAAACCTCACAATCAAAAAAAATCGATTTCGTTTTTAATTTTCCCGATAAAAAAACGATGTCATCTGCCGCATGAAGACATCACAAGCTGATAAATAAATTTAGAGATATCTAACAGTGTCTATAGAAAACTCAAATAAAAAGAAGTACTTAAAACAAATAACAACAACAAAACGAGTGGTTAATGCGGTATATGGGTCAGTTTGATTAGTTGACAAAGTAAATAACAAAAATATTAAAACAACAATTAAAAAGCTGTTCAATACATACGCTGGTAACACTGACGGTAACTACCTAAAGATCTTTTGAAAGTGCTGCGTTCCGGTGTGGTCACGTTATAAAGACAGGTAAGGGTGAGCGCCAAAACCAATGAAATTCACTAAAATAAATAAAAGAAAAATAACGAAAGTAAAATATTAATTATAATTTTTTAATGGATTTCAAATGTGAAGGTGTCTAAGTGAAGAGAAAAAATACAGCCAAAGTTCTAGTTTGATTCTTGCTAAAAGTAGTGAAGTGTGCAAAGAAAAATAAAAGGAAACAACAACAAAAAATTTAATAAAATTGCAGCAATAAAAGAGAAATACTGCAGGTAAGTTCCTTAATTGGAAATATTTCACTAATTCAGAATAGTTTCAACCAAATTAAAGTTAAGGATACATTTAGAAACAATTAATGTGTAATTCCCGTTAAATACAGTGGTGGCAATAAATATTGCCTCAAGATTTTATCATAAATTATTGTCGTCGCTGTTAGTACTAATTTTATGCTTTTGCGTGGCGAAGCCTTACACGACCGCGGCCACATATTTGTATTCATTATAGTATACTTCTACAAATAATTGATGAAGCAATTTTAAAAAATATCATAGGATAACAGCCCCACATAAAAATGCTCCAAAGATTTCAATCACAAACACACCCACATGCGCTAGCTTATATCAGCTTAAAGCTTTAGTACCTTCGCAAAGCTTAGCACCTAAATTGCAGTGGAAACATTGACACATTCTACGAAAATCGTTTTTAAGCCACTTTAAATGAAGCCGCTAAAACCTTGTAGGATTACCGAGCACTTACATAAAGACATTCAACGAGCGCTCAGTTTTTGTTATCTTTCATTGACACCACCCGCAAGAAGGAAATAAAAAGGGCTTTAATTTTAAGTATATCGACTGGAATAATTAGAGAAGAACGGATTTGTTTTAAACAATTCAACTCAAGAGCTGGAAAAAAATTTATTAAAACTCGGCCAATAGCCTCCAAAGTAGCGCAGTCGCGCTTTGTTGTGCTATTTTACTAACGAGGAGTACATATGTATATAAAATGTTTGGAAGCTGCTTTGGAAATTTGAAAATTACTTAAAAGAATGCCAACTTAATTGAAGAGCTACGCAAAACAAAAAGCACTAAACAAAACAAAACAAAAAAAAGAAAATTAACAAAAGTTAGTAAAAATGGAGCGCACAAAAAGGCAGTGAAAATGCTCGTAACACAAATAGAAATGGAAATTTTTTAACAGCAAATGGTCCCAGAAGATTATTTTTTTATTTTTCATAAAATGAAAGAAAATACACATTTACAACATACTGCGTGCAAACACAAAGGGACTACATAGCAAATAATTGTATTCGGATTACCTGGTGGTTTGGGAAGGTACGAAGTTTTACTTTATTTTACTTTATTTTATTTTATTTTATTTTATTTTATTTTATACTATTTTATTTTACTTTATTTTATTTTATTTTGTTTTATTTTATTGCATTTTATTTTATTTTATTTTATTTCATTTTATTTTATTATATTTGATTTTATTTTATTTTGTTTTGTTTTATTTTATTTTGTTTTATTTTATTTTATTTTATTTTATTTTATTTTATTTTATTTTATTTTATTTTTATTTTATTCCATTTTATTTTATTTTATTTTATTTTATTTTATTTTATTTTATTTTATTTTATTTTATTTTATTTTATTTTATTTTTATTTTATTCCATTTTATTTTATTTTATTTTATTTTATTTTATTTTATTTTATTTTATTTTATTTTATTTTATTTTATTTTATTTTATTTTATTTTATTTTATTTTATTTTATTTTATTTTATTTTATTTTATTTTATTTTATTTTATTTTATTTCATTTTATTTTATTTTATTTCATTTTATTTTATTTTATTTTATTTTATTTTATTTTTCTTTATTTTATTTTATTTTATTTTATTTTATTTTATTTTATTTTATTTTATTTTATTTTATTTTATTTTATTTTATTTTATTTTATTTTATTTTATTTTATTTTATTTTATTTCATTTTATTTTATTTTATTTTATTTTATTTTATTTTATTTTATTTTATTTTATTTTATTTTATTTTATTTTATTTTATTTTATTTTATTTTATTTTATTTTATTTTATTTCATTTTATTTTATTTTATTTCATTTTATTTTATTTTATTTTATTTTATTTTATTTTATTTTTCTTTATTTTATTTTATTTTATTTTATTTTATTTTATTTTATTTTATTTTATTTTATTTTATTTTATTTTATTTTATTTTATTTTATTTTATTTTATTTTATTTTATTTTATTTTATTTTATTTTATTTTATTTTATTTTATTTTATTTTATTTTATTTTATTTTATTTTATTTCCTTTTATTTTATTTTATTTTACTTTATTTCATTTTTTTTTTATTTTAAATCTCCTTAAAAAAGTCCCAAAGAGAAATAACTTCTATCCACTTACTAACAAACCAAAAAAATGCGAGTTTCAAGTCGTAATTGTTGCACCAATTAGTGACTAAGTTATTACTCATTAAAGCGAATAATCCCCTGCAAAATAAGCTCCTCTGCCAAAAGGCGAATCCTCACGGGTATCAACCTTTGAAGTGTACATAAATTCAGCATATTTCGTTCAAAAAAAAAATTTATGATGTACCAAAAACAACGAAAATCGCTTCAAGGTTAGTAATAATTGAAAAAAATTGAAAAACGTTAAAAACGGCAGGTGAGGTAACAACAATGTGTTCCAGAAGACAAATAGCGCGTAAAAAAACGAATAAATAAAATACTGGCACGCAAAAAAAAAAAAAAACCAAAAAAAAATAAGCAGGATATTTTGAGTGGCATTTAGAAAACAGAAAAAATTCAAAGAAATATCAAATATTAAAACAAGCAAAATACGTTGAACCTTCAATTTTTGCTTTTTTGTTTTCACTCTCGTTTATGCCACTCGTAACTGCCGCTCAATGAGATTTTCGTAAGAAGCTTTCACATTATAAATTTAACAAGCAAATGCCAACAATTGTTGTAAAGTTGTGTATGCGCTTAGTTGTAGATATTGTAGGTGCAACAGCGTTAGAACTTTCTCACAATAAATAGCAACAGATTTAATTTTGCTGTTTTCCTTTTTTTCTTGTTTTCTAAACTTAATATTTTTTAATAATTCGGAAATTAATGTTTTTAAAAAATTCAACAAAAAGTTAAGAAATTTTTTATTTTTTTTTTCGCAACGCCCCCTTTCAAATCCTTGTTCCCCATATTTTTAGACACTTACCTTGGAACAGCTACACTTACATACCTAACGAAAAATTGACTTGTCTTACTCATATTTATCTTATAATTCCCAAATTCTATTAACCCAAAATAAATCATATCTCCAACTAATCATTTATGTTGCAAGCAAGTGTGTGCCTTCGCCGATTTGTTGCACAGTAGTGCGATGGTCTCAAAGGTACGCCACACTACTTGTTCCCCCATTTTTTCCACATCACTTTACGGCAAAGGCAGCGCTTTGTTAGTGTAAGGGCAGCCACCGTAAAAATAAAAACAAGAACCCAAAAACAAAAAAAAAAAACAAAAAAACTATTTAGAATTCTGTTTTTATATCTTCCCTTTTGTTATGGCTCGTGCTTCATTGCTCAGCGGTGTGTGCGCGTTTTAATAGCCACTTAGGCCACAGTTGCATGTTGAGTTCATAACTCCACGCTGCCATGCATAAAGCAGATAAACAAGCGGAAAAATCTATAAAAAATAAAAAAATTCTGAGAAATAAAAAATAATAATAAACAATCTAAACAAACACTAATGAATGCTAAAAGTGTTTAAAAAAATTTGTTTTCAAATATTTTATGTCATATTTTGTGTATTTCGTATTTTTACATTTTTATCTCGTAACCCCTGAGTATTCCCATTAATGGTTTTGTTGTTGTTGATTATTTGTGGCTAATATTAATATGATTTGAATTTTCTTCTCTACATTTAGTTCTTTAACTTGGGTCTCCTCTGCTTTGTTTGAAACCTCAATCATGTTAAGTCAGCGTACCGAATGTGTATTACATGGGTTAATCGAGCGAGAATGTACACTGAGAAAATTAGTTTGTTATATTTTGGGTGTGATTCTCATACAAATGTGTTCAATCAAAGATTTTCAAGCAAAAGCAAAAGAAGGCCTTAGCTAAATCGCCGACACCAGACATAAAAAACAATCTTCCTTTTCAACAATTGATCTATCAGTGTCCCACAGTCCAAAATGAGAGCTTTGCGTCGTTTAACCCTCAAGGTAAGGAAGGAAATGGCGTATTAAAAAACATAACATGAGCTATAGGCTCCGAAGGTCAGAATCTGATATCTGCGCTTGAAGAGAACGAGTTCCGTTTCGTTTGTGTAGACAGTCAGTACACAAAATACTGCTCCGAGAATTTTCCCAGTTACTTTATTTGATGGTAAGCTCTTACGACCACAGCTCGAATGAAAGTCAGTTACCTCTATCGAACTCTTACTAATACCAATGGACTAGTTGTAAATGTAATTTGTTTAAAATCTTGCGCTCCGACCAAAACAAAAGCAAGACAAACTTCGTAATGTAAAACACTTGTTTGTCAATCGACAGTCAACCTCTTTTCGAGTTTTAAATTGCGATTCAATGGCATGAAGATGCAGCGCAGTTTCGGATTACCAAGCTAACATTTCCACCGCGCGCGCCACTCTCGTTAGTGCCGTCGCTGTCGTCATTTGTACCAGCCGCCTGATTTGGTTGTAATTATGCTAATGCACTGAAATCGACTACAAAGATCTAACGATTTCTACAAATAGTATAATATTTACAAATGTAAATAAAGGCAACAACAACAAGCAGTGCGCAGTGACAACCTCACACCGATGAGCTAAGGTGTCCCTCAGTGCTGCTGCTGCTGCTGATGAGTGCTTTTGATGGTGAGTTAGTGTGTGACGATGACTGTTTAATGGTGCCAAAATAATTTGACAGTCATATTTTATGGGCGCTCACATCGTTAGTTTGTCAAGTTTTTCGGTTTTTAATTTTTATTTCAGTTCTTCGTTTTGTATTCAGTGAGGTGTTCGATGCGTTTTTAATGAGGCCCATTGTATTGACATTAATGGATATTTTAAAAATTAAAAATGTTTTTGGGTAATAAAAAGCCAAAATTTGTTCATTTTTCTGATATTTGGTAGTGGTCATTAGGGTGGTACAGTTTTCTTACTTTAAGTGAACCAAGACTCGTGCTCGGCATTGCATCTTTCATCACCGTAGATGGCTGCGTTATGGTCCAGTTAGACCTGCATAGCAATTCATTGCATCCCTCTGAGAGCGCTAAAAGTCGAAAAATGGATTGCGCTCCAGAGTTGAAGTTTTTAAGAAACAAAATCTCTTAAGAACTTGGGTAGCAAAAACCTTAAAGCTACTTGACTTTTAACTGCATTAACAAAGACTATGTTTTCCATGTCAATGAACTTCTTTCTGATCACATCTTTTCAAATATTTTTTTGATTTTTTTATCTCATGCTTTCGGACATTCCTTTTGAGTTTTGATTCAATGGCTCAAATTTTTTAACGTAGTTCTTTCGGAAATTTCTTTGCTTTCATGTGGCCTCAACAATATAGCTGCATTCCGGTGCAAATGAACTGACTCAAATGCATTTCAGCAGCAAAGTAGTGAATGCAGCAAGAATGCACAGCGAAGAACAAAGTACTCCCGCGACGGAACTGATGAATAGAGAGAGCTGTTAAAGAAAAGTGACAGTGGGAAAGAACTATTTATTTGGGAAAATAATAATAAATAAAATAAAATAAAATAAAATAAAATAAAATAAAATAAAATAAAATAAAATAAAACAAAATAAAATAAAATAAAATAAAATAAAATAAAATAAAATAAAATAAAATAAAATAAAATAAAATAAAATAAAATAAAATAAAATAAAATAAAATAAAATAAAATAAAATAAAATAAAATAAAATAAAATAAAATAAAATAAAATAAAATAAAATAAAATAAAATAAAATAAAATAAAATAAAATAAAATAAAATAAAATAAAATAAAATAAAATAAAATAAAATAAAATAAAATAAAATAAAATAAAATAAAATAAAATAAAATAAAATAAAATAAAATAAAATAAAATAAAATAAAATAAAATAAAATAAAATAAAATAAAATAAAATAAAATAAAATAAAATAAAATAAAATAGAATAAAATAAAATAAAATAAAATAAAACAAAATAAAACAAAATAAAAAAAATAAAATAAAATAAAATAAAATAAAATAAAATAAAATAAAATAAAATAAACTAAAATAAAATAAAATAAAATAAACTAAAATAAAATAAAACAAAATAAAATAAAATAAAATAAATTATCCAATTATCAATTTTTCCCAAAAAACTGGCAATTAAAATTCATTACGAATTATTGTTTCTCTGTGTCTCGAGCTTGCAAAACTTACAAATATGTAAAATAAAATAAAATAAAATAAAATAAAATAAAATAAAATAAAATAAAATAAAATAAAATAAAATAAAATAAAATAAAATAAAATAAAATAAAATAAAATAAAATAAAATAAAATAAAATAAAATAAAATAAAATAAAATAAAATAAAATAAAATAAAATAAAATAAAATAAAATAAAATAAAATAAAATAAAATAAACTAAAATAAAATAAAATAAATTAAATTAAATAAAATTAAATAAAATAAAATAAAATTAAATAAAATAAAATAAAATAAAATGAAACGAAATAATTTTAATTTAAAACAAACAAAATGAAATGATTAAAAATTAAAATTAAAAAAGTAAGTTACGCGAAAAATATAACATAGCGCAGGAAAAAACATAACATACCACAAAATATGTAAATAAAAATTAAATCAAAAAATCATGCCACCAACCCACCGTATCACGTAACTGTTGCAACAGAAATTCGCTCGCCATTCTTTGCGCTGTCTCATCAATTACCGATCTTGTTCGATTACGTGCCGCAATGGATGGAACGACGACTGCGCCAGTGGACGTCGCATTGTACGCGAAATTATGTTAATGATGTTTTAGTCTTTGGTTTGAATTTGTTGTGATATCATGACGACGACGATGTAACGCTCATTTCATTTCAAACATACCTCCAAGGCGCAAAAACCACTTATCAGTACAAATGGGTTGGTGTAATGTGAGGAGGGAGGTATGGTGAATAGTTGTATGCACGAACGAACATGCACTTTTATGCGCAACTTCGCGCCAGATTTGTTGCAATTGAAGTGGGGTACGAAAGCGAGGAGTGCTGCACTGCACCCACTGGCTGCATCAATTCCTCCATTACGAGTAATACATGGATAAATTCCAACTTGTACATAAATTAGCGCACAATCAATTAGCTGGCAACATGCTACAAGTCCAGTGTATTTGTGTTTGTACTCGCATATGTATGTTTGCTGGTTGGCAGCATGTTGCGCCTAGCTTGTCTACATACCTCCCCAACAGCAGCACCATCATATCCTTCAGCACAGCACAAAGCATTGAGTGCTTGTAAAAAAACCATCAAAATTGCAAAAATCAATTCCATTCAATTCAATCCAATTTAATACAAACTCACAATTCAATTCGACAGTGTAACTTTGCGTCTGCGCTCAACTTCGATAGGGTTTCTAGAGCTTTGCTGCGACTTCAATAGCCGACATCAGCTACTTCAACTTCGAAATGCACTCCAACTCTTCACTCACTTTGCTCATTTCTGTAATTTCTATGCATTGCTTTGTGCACTTTTTAGTGGCTCAAATAATTTCAAGCATTCTACTTTTTATTTATTTCTCTTTATTCGTTGGAAATTCTTTCTTTTTGCCTTTTTAATTCGGGTACTCGTGTTTTTATTAACATTAACTACTTTCCTGTGTGCGTGGATGCCAATTTGGAGTACAGGGTGAAGCCAATTCGTTTCGAAAACCAGGCTGAAAGAATTACTTAAATTTTTCGAAGATCACGTATTTAAATGATATTGGGTGATATGGCTCACAACGATTAAACAGAAATATATGTCCCACAATTTTTCGAAATTCAAATGATTTCCCAAGCTATAGCTATAAACATTTTTTCGAAGAGCCGATAGCCTTAGTTGCTAGTGCCTTTCCCCTAGTAAAATAATAATTTATAATTGTACCTATTTCTAATAATCTAATAAATTTTTTCGAAATTACAAAGTTTTTTCACTATATGGCCCACAAACGATTAAATAAAAAGAAATATTTTCAAATATTTTTTTCAAAATATCGAAGTTCGAAATTTTTGTTCAATTTCATGCTATTGGCCAACTTAATAAGAGATACCAAATATTTCAAAACTGGCAAAATCGGTCGGACCAATGCGAGAACAGCAAAAACTAGAAAACTTGTTTATGTTATGCTTTGACTTTGAAAAGAATTCTAATTTCGAAAAACTGTCCCAAACATATTTTCTTGGTGTTGTGAACTGTGCAAACTATTTTCAGAAAAAAAGACGAACTTCGAAAAAATGGCCTACTTTAAAATTCGAATTTCGAAAAACTGGCCCAAACATATTTTTTTGGTGTTGTGAATTATACAAACAATTTTCAGAAAAAAAACGAACTTCGAAAAAATGGCCCACTTTAAAATTCGAATTTCGAAAAACTGGCCCAAACATATTTTTTCGTTGTTGTGAACTATGCAAACTATTTTCAAAAAAAAAAAGACGAACTTCGAAAAAAATGGCCCACTTTAAAATTCGAATTTCGAAAAACTGGCCCAAACATATTTTTTCGTTGTTGTGAATTATAAAAACAATTTTCAGAAAAAAAGACGAACTTCGAAAAAAATGGCCCACTTTAAAATTCGGATTTCGAAAAACTGGCCCAAAAATATTTTTTCGTTGTTGTGAACTGTGCAAACTATTTTCAGAAAAAAAGACGAACTTCGAAAAAAGTGACCCACCTTACAAACTTTTACCCAATTTATTTAAAGTAATTTAATTTTAGTCTCCTCCTCGTCACGCACGATAAATTTTAAACCCCTAGCCCACTGAATAAAATTGGGCTAATTAGAGCAACCCCCAAACGACCAGTTCCAGGGCTGTTACTTTAGTCGAGTTTATCTTTCTACTAAGTAAGATGAACTATGTATTGTTATCCAACAACAACACTACCATATATGGAACACCCTTTATGTGTCTTTTGTTGTTGTAACTTGTTTACTCTTTATCTCTAAAATGCGGCGTCTTTTGTCTCATTTGAAAAGTGTATCAGTAGTTGGGATCGTTGAACTGAAGACAATCTGACATCTCTTAATTCGAACGCATGCCAATGTAGGCCAATTATTTACATATTTGCAACTGTTTATTTGAGCAATAAATTTTAAAGTGCTGCTGAAGAGGTTTTAATGAAGAAACTGAGCTGATTGTGCCGCACTTCGAAGCTTTAAAGTTACTTTAAGTTGGTATGGAGTTATTAGAGAGGTCTGGCTATTGGCTAGCGCTTATTGTGGATACATTTTTGATATTTGAAATTATTGGTTGGAAACCCTCTATCTCTACAAATATTCGACTTGTAACAAGTAGGAACAGTTGCTTAAAATGTTTGTTTGTCTGTCTGTCTGTTTGTGCGCGTATCACCCAAAAACGGCTGAATAGAATTGAATGGTTCTTTCACCGCTGTTTTACTTGATATCCAGCTTAGCTTTTGAGATAATCCTTATTTCGATAGATTAGCCGGACGCAGAGATTGGTCTAGAGGTGTAATGTGAGTCATCCACTAAAAGTCCCTACAGAACTAAGTAGCTGGTTCTTGAATTTTATTGATTTTTTTAAAAAAATAACACACTTGCATTTCGTTCAGGGTTATATTTTAAGAGTTCATCTCCTGCTCGCTAAACCATACAAGCATTTAAATTGTTTCTAGACCACTTTTAACTACTTAATTTGAAATGTATGGCAGCACTAATTTTATGGTTTAGAATTTAAAACAGGATTTCGAAAAGTTTCGAGCTATCTACATACCATCACTAAAGTGAAAAATAAATAAATTTAATGGAAGCTTATCATAACCATTAAAAATCCATCTCCAAACGTATTTGGCAATAAAAAAGTGCTGAAGTTGGAAAAACGCGCGCCATGTGCATACATGAAGAAGCTCAAAAGTTAAAATTAGTGGAACAAAAAAGAGATTCCAAGAATTGAAACTCAGGAATTTCCCAAACACAAACGTCAAATGCCACAAAGAAATAATAAAAAATCACTCACACGCCTTCGTACTGTTGCTCAACTTACCGACGCTACTGAAAGATCTGACACAGGTGATATGGTATGGTGGGGGAAAATATTAGTTCTTTTGGAGGTAAAGGCGTTGGCGCTGGCACCGATTTGGCAATGAAAGCGATTGTGTGAAAGAGTACGCCGTAAAAGAAAACAAGCTGGCGACGCTTTGCCCAACGCGACCATGCACCATACACGTCTGACTTCGTTACAGGTGCCAAGTAGGTGTGGAGTGTGCTGGAGTAGGGTGAGCGGGTGGCGCTGTATGTGGAGGTATTGACATTGACGCTTTCCACACGTCGATTTTTGGCTTATTTTATTTGTTGTACTCTTTTACTTCATTTATCTTGCCACACATTTGCCAAATAAACAACGCATTTAACATAATAATTTCACGCATTTGTTAGCTCGTTTTTGTGTTTTTTTTTTTGGACTCGAAAACTACTCACCAACATGCGATGAACACATAAAATATGCGCAGACGATATATAGACGGACGTACATACAAACCTTTAAGCGCTTTTAATGCTACTGTTGATGGCTTGAGCTCGGACTTATAATACCTCAGCACGCCACGTCCAAACTACACGAAGCTTAAATGCCAAAATAAAAATTAAGTAAAGAACTTAAATGCGAAAAAAAATCCAGTTGGCGTCTAATAAGAACCTACGACTTTGGTTTAGATGTTGTGCAGTCACATAAGAGAGGTTTAGTTTCGCTGGTATCCAACTTTATATACCCGATAGTAAGGTTTTGAAAAGGAAAACTCTCTGTGCGTTGAAAGCAATTACTTTTTTCTGTTTTTGTAGGCTTTCGGAAACACTTCGGAGAGAGCTAGTGATGCTGGTATTTATTTAAACCCCTCTAAATCAAATAGCTGAAGAGGAAAGCGTGCTTCGCAGGGAGACTTTGACTCAATTTATTCGGACTCAACTCCTTCATACCAAATACAATAAAAAAGAACCTACCCTTCCAACACCAATTTGACTCTGGTCCAACCTCTTTAGAACCGCTAGTTTTCCTGAACTTTCAGAATAGGCTAGGCTATCTTCAAAAAATCTATCAGCAGTAAAATTTTTCTCGAACCTTCTGATGTAACACTCAGCTTGTCTGATCTGGAGTTGACTGCAAAATGAAGTTTATTGTTGGTTATAATCCATACCGAACCTGCTGTACAAAAACAAAAAGGGACCAGCAAATAAAAAAGAAAAAAAGGGAATACACGAAAATAACATAAAAGTTAAATAGTTGGAAAACACGTACTTTGTATACGTATTAGACCGTACTGAATTTTTTTTTTTTTTTTAAAAAACCTGACATCTGCGTCTGAGAACAGTTACGGAACTTAATTACACCGCACTCATTAACATCTTTCGTTGGATACGCACATTGTACAACAAAAAATTTCGGATCACCCTCGCACTTACATACATATAGCGCGATAACTCCTGTGCCGTTGGAGCTATAGAAACTAAGGATATACTAAATTTTAAGATAGATATATAGGAATACAAAAGTGGAAGTTGCATTCGATTATATGGTCTAGTTTTTGCGTGATGCGCGTACAAACATACAGACAAACAGACGAAAACTTTTAAACTGTTCATTTGTATGCTTAATATTCAACAATATTTGCTCTCATACACTTTTATTGAAAAAAAAAAATAAAAAATATGTTAATATTATTTTTCAAAAGCTTGCGAAAAAATTAATGTAATATAATTTTTTTTTTTGCCGAGTCTAATGTAGGCAGGTATGTACATGTAGCTAAATAAATTGCTAATATTGACAAGTAACGTATAATACCGTCAAGCTTGTTGTTATTCTGTTTTTTGTTGTCGTGTTTGTTACACCCATTAAACATTTGATGCGTTTTGCATATTTAATCAAAAATGTTACCTACACGCAAGCAGCTTCTTGCGCAGCGAAACCCAAAATTGTAAAAAATAAAAATACCTTTTTTTTGCTATAACATTTTTCTACTTTTACCCTTCATTATAATACAAAAACAAAAAAAAAAACAAATTTCTACATTTTAACGATTTACGACTTACAATGTTAACTTTTATGGCAGGCTCTAAATACATTTTAATACCAACAAGACCTGCACCCTTTACATTGTTAGCCACGTTGAACAAAGAATCCATTTTATTACTCAGCCAACGCCTCTGCGCACCCCCCCAATGCTCACTTTGGCACTTTGTTACATCTGTCAAGTTTGTTGGGCGCAAAGTGTTGAAGGAAGCGACTCTAATAAAATGTTGCTAAATTGTCATTTCCATATAATTGACTTCGTTGAAAAAAAAAAAAAAAAAATTGAAGCCGGGGAAAAGGCATTTTGTGGCCGGAAGTTGGAGCTTATTATTGTGTACTCAAGTGAGTATTTTGTGATTTTTCCAGACGAATGACTACAAAATATTTTGCATTGCTTGGTCATGACGAAAATTGTGCAGTAATTAAAAGCTTTTATTTTAAAGCTCGCTCTGTTATTTTTGGGTATTGACGTTTCCGTTTTTTGACTTCTGCCACGTAACGGTAGTATTTAACGGCATAAACGACATAGATATTGACTAATAGGAGTAGATTTCAAAATTCTTGAATCAATTTTGAGATAACTTCGTAAAATTTGGTATACAGCTTCCTTGGCAATCAGTGCCAAGAGCTATTTAAAAAGCGCGAAATCGATTGATAGCCACGCCCACTTTTTATATATAGAACATTTTCAAAAATACAAAAACAAGGATACAATTTGGTGTGTAAATCAACATGAAGGCAAAAATTAATTTTTCAAGAAATTTTTGAAAATGGGCGTGGCACTGCCCACTTTTGATTAAGTCAAATTTAGAGATATTATTAAACATATATCAAAAATCGGTCAAGATATCGAAATAAAGTTCGGCACGCATGTTTCCAGGAGTGCAGCTAATGTTTCTAGGGAAAAGGGGAAAAGGGGCGGTTAAGGTGCATGCCTACTTTTATATAAAAAGGCGTTTGACGCAAATATGAAAGAAATCGGCTAATCAACACACATACTTCTATGTAAATATATATTTTTTTTTTATCATTAAAAAATAAAAATGTTTAATCAATTCCGAAAATTTCTGCGCACTTCTTGAATAAATAACAAAACGCTTTCAACTAAGTAAGAACAAGAACAATAAACCGTGGGCACTTCGTTAAATCATTCATATCGAATACTGTTGAATTGAACATTTACATATGTATATCCTGAGGGTCCGTAACAAATATGCGACTATTTATGTATTTGTGGGCGTTCATGTTTTTGTTTGTTAATCCCTTGCGGATATATATGTATTTATAGTTACGTAACTGTTAGATTATGCACATAACTTTCATGCACCATGTATTTGTACGATTCATCGCAAAGTAAGAAGAAGAGCAAGCAGTTTCAGGAGACTTTGTAGTAAAACTACAAATTTGGCCATTTAATAGACAAAAGTGCAAAATACAATATATTGAGTTAGAAAAGTTTTGCACAATTGTTTTTAGTACTGCATTGAAATTGCATTGCTTTCAACACAAATTCAAGTTTCATAAATAAATTATCAACAATGGCGATTAGTGATGAAGAAGCAGTGAGGTAACCGACTCGCAAAGTTAAGGATAGTCGGTTGTACAACTTGCAGGTTTAAGCAACTTTCTTAAATGAGGATTCACATCCTGGAAAAATTTCAACCATCGATAGGTCCGATGATGCAAACTATAGCTCGATATTTTGGATAATCGATTTTCCGATTCGATTCGAATAAAATCGCGACGTAATCGATTTTCCAATTCGACTCGAATTAAATCTCGATGTGATCGAATTTGCTCGTCGTATCGCTAGCTTTTGTCAATTGGAAAGCAACCTCGAATCGTTCTTCGCTGGAGTGGATTAAACGTGTCCTAGATACTCAAATCTATTTTCATAAAAAGTTGTTTTATTCAATAATCTAATGAACACTCCTTAATGAGTATAAGAGTACGGCAACACTTATCCTTATTCATAAGAAAATGTGGTCCAAATGAGGTACATGGCGATATGCGAGGATTGGATCACCTACTACATCTCGGAGTGCTCCAGTTTGTTTCTCCGGATGTCTTAATGGATCACCTAGATTACTTTCAAAATACTTCCAAAAAAGATCTCCATAGAGTATACAACAGCAAATCGAGAGAGGTGGTACTTAAAAAAAAATTAGTTCTTCATTTCCTAAAAATCGAATCGAATGCAGGTCTACTGCCAACTACAACTTACACCTCTAATAGAAGCGCAACCCGCTCAACAAAACCGATTCTTTAAAATTCACAATCCTGCATCAATAACAGTGATGCTCTCATGGCTATCTGTATGAATATATGGCTGTGTGTATTTGTTGCGCTCACAAAAAAAGTCCTGTAGTCAAATGAAGATGTGAAAAGGGACTGGCGCTTAACAGTTATACAATAAATAGAGTTACAAACTAAAAAGAGAAAAAAGTAGTTAGTTGCAGTTGCCAGTTTAAGTCTCTTAAAAAGAACAGCGTTACCATTTTGATATCATATAAAATGCAAAAACTGTACAAAAACAAAAAAAAAAGTTCCAAAACAAGTCGAAAGCGGAAAAAACCTATTTTCACACAAAATTTAAGTGTTGAGAATTTTGCAAGTTTAGTTCTAATACAAAATGCCCAACTGACAAGGCTATCGCAGCTGTTGTTTTGTTGTTGCTGTCATTGCTTTTCCGCACCAACAATTGCAATTTGTTATTTGCATTTAATTTTTTATGAGATTTTATTTGCGCGATTATTTTGATTGTCATAGCTGTCAAGCAGGCAAAAAAAAAATTTTAAAACTAGGGATGTAAATTTTTAGATTTTCTACAATCGTGGGATATTTCGGTATCTGAATTTAAAATCAAAAAATATGAAATAAAAAAAAATTTAAATGGAATAAAATAAAATAAAATATAAAAATAAAATAAAATAAAATAAAATAAAAAAAAAAAATAAAATAAAATAAAAAAAAATAATAAAATAAAATAAAATTAAAAAAAAAAAATTGAAAAAATTAAATTAAATTAAATTAAATTAAATAAAATTAAAAAAATAAAAATTGAAAAAAATTAAATAAAATTAAGTAAAACAGAAGAAAATAAAATAACATAAAATGGATCGATATTTATAATGAATTCCCAATCTCATATGGACATTTGCATCACCTTGTACAAAATTTACACCCATCAGCAGGGGAGTCATCGATATATAACCACTTATGACTCCCTAAGCGGCGATGGTAGCACGACAGCCATTGCTTTCAACACGGCATATTAGTTTCGTATTTTTATTTTTTCACTTTTCTTTTCATTCTAATTCCAATTTATTTTGATCTTTTAATTTCTTTTATTTTTTTCAACGTATGTAACTCAACCGGCTTTCCTTCCACACCAACAGCCTGCTACCCGTTGCAATTTATTAATGCCTAATTGCTCTTTGGCATGGTTGCCAGCAATCGTTAAGCGTTCAATGAGCGTAATTTAACTGTGCGATAAAAGTTCTATATGGAAGGAAGTAAATTCAAAATAAAATAAAAGAGAAAATTTCATGGCACAATAGAATTTATGTTTAGTGAATTTGCCCGTTGCATGTTAGCGATTTCGCGCATCCAATAGTAGTAGGGGTTTAGTGAGCCGATAAGCGGAAAAGCATTGCAGTGCTGTGTTGATTTCGGAAGGCCTTAATCGGTGAGAGTAATAATACATTTTGGATTTAATTTATCGAAAATAGAGTTATTCGGTTGCATTGTTTTGTTGAGAGTCCGTGTCAGCCTTGTTTTAAGCTTCAAGTGCTTTCACTCAGTCTAACAAAGGCTCGTCGCATAACATTTCCTAGACAGCGAAGCAGCTAGAGTTTTCAACTTATAAGATATTTCAGTTTTCGTCCAAGATCGATTTCGTCTTTTTGCAATGATTTTCGGGTCGAATTTTTTTTTCTGATCTCTTTACCAAACAACTTTCGTCGAACAAAACAAGCCGCAGTAAGCTTAAAAGCTCTGTCAGAAACCAAATCTCAACAGCAAACGACCACCTGAATTATTTTTGCTGGAGACATAGTTTGATATTAGATGTTGAATGTTTGTATATTTTTTTTATATTGTATTCAAAATATATTGAACCCTGTAGGGAAAACTCTAGTTTCTTGCTATACGATCCTTTCCATAAAGTTTTCCTTGAAGCGATTAATACTACTAAACGACTCACGAGTTGGGCTCAAAAAGTTACAAAGTGATAATGAAAATAAACCCGATCAAAATTCTACTGATTATAGCAAGACAATTGAACCAGTCTAACCAAATAGGTATGCATATTTTTTTTTTGTTTTTTGGTAGTCCAACATGAATGTGCTAACGAGTCTAAAAAAAATTAAATTTGAAATTATATAAAAAATAACAATAATTGTTATTTAAAAATTTTTATAAAAAAAAAAAAGATTCTTGCAGGGTAGGTACCGAGGTATATTAAAAGCACAATAAACTTCGGTAAATGCATTAAGAAATTAATAAAAATAACTTCAAAGCAAGCCAGCGCACAGCTCTTTAAAAACAGCTAACTCAAAAAAAAGTTGCTAAAAACCAGATAAATCAAAGACAAAAAATGTTAACATTTCAATAAAATGTATGTTATGTACTAATAAAATCGCAGAGATAATAACAAAAGGCAATTTGTTAGAAGTTGAGCGACGCGCGAGCCCACAAAACTTATTCCATAGCAATTTCAATGAACTAACGGTGCTAATGCTTCTACATAGTGGGGCTTTATCAAACGTTGTTGTTGTTTTCTTTTTAATTTTATTATTTTTGGTTGCTACATTCATTGTTGTTTTTGCTTTGGTTTCCAATTACTGCAATGTGAACATACACAAAAGCATTTTACCAGGGAAGCAGTTTGATCGAAGCGAATATGCCACCCATGAGCAATGGTACGAGTAGCAACAAAAATAACAATAACAAATGATACAAAGTGTAACATTAAAGGAATCAGCAACAAGGCACAGTAATAAAAGTAAAAGCGAATTTAAAAAAAAAATGTATTTAAAAACAATTTCTGATTGAAGTCATAACTTACCGATTGAAATGAAATGAAATCTGTATGCCCAACATATTTCATATCTAACACGCTCGTATGAACTATGTATGTGATGTGCGAGCTATTTTATTTTATTTTATTTTATTTTATTTTATTCTATTTTATTTTATTTTATTTTATTTTATTTTATTTTATTTTATTTTATTTTATTTTATTTTATTTTATTTTATTTTATTTTATTTTATTTTATTTTATTTTATTTTATTTTATTTTATTTTATTTTATTTTATTTTATTTTATTTTATTTTATTTTATTTTATTCTATTTTATTTTATTTTATTTTATTTTATTTTATTTTATTTTATTTTATTTTATTTTATTTTATTTTATTTTATTTTAATTTTATTCTATTTTATTTTATTTTATTTTATTTTATTTTATTTTATTTAATTTTATTTTATTTTATTTTATTTTATTTTATTTTATTTTATTTTTATTTATTTTATTTTATTTTATTTTATTTAATTTTTTTTAATTTTATTTTATTTTATTTTATTTCATTTTATTTTATTTTATTTTATTTTATTTTATCTTATTTTATTTTATTTTATTTTATTTTATTTTATTTTATTTTATTTTATTTTATTTTATTTTGGTTTATTTACTCAAGAATGTGATTCAAGTTTTAACGAACCGATTAGATTTCAAACAAAAAATCTTACTAGAAACATGATTCTCAAAAGGAGCAAAGTTGTTCTAGGAAAAAATAAACAAAAAAATGGTTCCTCTATCATAGAGTCGCAGCTCAGTTGGTAACCGATGGATTAATTAATTTGCTAAATAACAACAACAGCAAAAGCAAACAATTACAAGAACAGAAGTAGCAATTTTGCAAGAACTATTTTGACATGAGCTGGATTTAAAGTGGAATGAGAAAAACAGTAGGAGTAATTTGCTTTAATTTTTAAACGGAGATTGATAAAATCAAAGAAAAATACAAAATAAGTACAAAGTTTGGTAAAGTCAACACAGGCACATTGTATGTATTCAGCAACAACAACAATGTGGCAGTCAAACTCAGTGTGTAACTGACAGCTAACATATTACATACGAGTTTCAGTGTAGGTTAGTTAACTAACTTCACTTTTGCTTACCTCAAAAAGATACCGAGACTACACTGTTGCTGGTGTTTTTATACTCAGCTGGGAGGAGCTAACAGAGCAAATTAATTTTGTTTCAAATAAAATAAAAAAATAAAAAAAAATAAAATAAAATAAAATAAAAACAAATAAAAAAAAAAAAAAAAAATTAAAAAAAAAAAAAAAAAATCTATTCACTGAAAAAATAAAACTCACAGTTAAGTATATATCGCTCTCTTACTCTCAAACTTAGACTCCCTTACTGGTTTTAATTTCTCGTAGCTTTTTTTTATCAAAGATTTTCTGCTACAGACATTGTCTGCTGATGATGTGCGCTTTATCTCTTCGATCCACAAACAATTTTGCAACAAAGCTAAAGCAGAGCCTTGAAACGGGCAGCAAACTTCAGCAAAAAGGAACTAATAAAAACATTATAGTTTACTGCTCACTTATTGGGCTTATGCTGCATGCCACTGGCACACACATTAAGAGACCGATAAGCTCGATTTAAGGCAGCCCGTATATCAAATGCAACTCGAACCATTATCTGCCATTTTAAGTGTCCTGAAAAATGTTCCAGTGGTTGACAGCAGCAGTAGCAGCAGCAGCCGCATTCGGTACGAAGTTACCACTGTAACATTGAATTTTTGCCCCATCATCGGCACTTCAGTTCAGTTCACCACTTAACATTGACATTCCACTTCTGAATAGCAGCACTGATCCCGCACAAAAGCAAGCCCCATTCCAAACATTACTTAATAACATTCTTAACTTCATTGCTACTGGCTCACCAACAACCCCCAATTCTTTTTCACACTCTCGCCTGCCCTCATCATTGCCGTTAAGCGCAGCACATTCCAGCTGCTACCGCTGCTGCTGTGCCACCACTTAGGATTTCAGTTTGCCTCACACATTGTTGTCAGCTTACTTTTTTCTATCTTTTCACATTGGATTTGTTGTTTTTGTTATTTTTTTTTTCATTGCGCTATCTGTCCAGCACTTTCTCTACTCAGTTTTGGTTTTGCTTTGCTTGAAAGTTTTTGGGGATGCATTTCATGCTTGGCTTTATTACTATTTAACTTGCCATAGAATGCTTCAATAATGAATTTGTATTCGTTTTTACCGTTACAAATATTGCTCGCAATTTATCTTCGGCCCTTTGTGTTACTCTAATTCGCACTCAATCTGTATAAATTTGTGCGCTAAGACTAATTCTTTGATGGATTACTATAAGCAGATTAATTTGGGGAAATCGATACTAAAGCTTAGTTGGAGTGAGTAAAGAGCGGACGTTGTTAGGTATTGAATGTTGCTTGGACGGGGTATGGGTAGAAAAAAGCTAAAAGCTGGTCTAATGGATATGAGCATGTACAACTGGAAGCCTATGATAAAAGGCCAAATTAATGCTTAGAAGTTTTTAACCAATCAAAAAACAAAACGCTTTGAAATGTAGTCAGTGAAAAAATACTAAAGTAGAGAATAGAGAGAGTGGGATATACTTGGGAGTTCCAAACTGTAATCAAGATCAACCGAACTCAAAACTAAGCTAGTAAATATTTCTAAAAAAAATCGAAGGAGGTTTTTGGAGATACTAAAACTGTTAAGATTGCCTGAAACAAAAGGTCGTTTTGCTCTCGAAAAACTGTACCATTCGCCATCTCTAAATGGAATAAAATTGTAACAGTTTTTAAAACATTTGTGCTTATGTCTCCAAGTTTGGTCGCGCTTCACTCAAAAACCGCTTAATGGAATTGAATGGAACTTTCACTGCTCTATTACTAGACGTCTAACTTAAAGTTTAAGAGCCCACTATTTCTAATCTCTGAGCTTATTGTATTTTATATAGTCAACTTAAACTTTAACTTATAAGATCTTTCTTGTGAAGTTGTTTCGGCTTGTACTAGGCCAACAAGCGAATTGTTCGAAGTCGAGTGGATTATGGGAAAAGATGGAACAATGAAATCTAATGATTCAGGGGTTAAAAAAAGTTGCTAATTTGCATATGCATGCACTTTTTTTTAAAGAAGAATAGTTTATATTTCACAGGAAAAAATTCAAAGTCTTTGTTGGACCAATCCAGATTCGATTCCACCGTAAATACCTATTCTCGCAGAGGAAAAGAAAATTTTTTTAATAAATTAAAATTTTCAGTAACATGAAAAACATCCACAACCCACATTTGGGTTAAATTCTTTCATAAAAACAAATCTAAATTGAAATCCATACCAGCCTCTCCATCTAATCCAATTCCCCATCTCTCCACGTTATAACCTTGACAACCGTTTATCAAAGGAGTAAAAACCAATAAAATTCATTTCTTGACGAATTCAAATCTCTACAAATGAGTTTAATAAAAGCCTAAAGAACAGTATCAATCCACAATTGAATACCCAACGAACACACGTCGCAAGCAAAAAAGAAACAAAATTAAATTAACAACATAAAAAACGCATAAAAACTCGTATGTCTTCCCTCAAACAACAATGCAAAACACCACAAATCCAATACATTACTCAGCAGCTGATCTTACTAATGAAATCTAGCTGACAAAAAGCATGTCAAATCGGAGTAATGTCATCTCGTTCTCTGCCCTCTGTTATTCACTCTTGTTATGACTCCTAAACAACCGAAAATTGCCCAATAATCGATAAATGTTGTTAACCCACCGCACAACGTCTCAAAGCAATCAACCAGTTGCTCGCCAGATGTCAGAAGATTTGTAAGAACTTTTTGTATATTTTAGGTGCACAAAAAAAAAAAAAAAAAAAAAAAAAAAAAAAAAAAAAAACAGAAAGAAGAAGCACACCCTGAAAATTAACTGCCCAAACGAAGTTGCACCGCACATAAAACATAAACAGAAAAAATATATTAAAATTTACATGTGCATTGCTGTGAATAAACCCTGCCGGAAAAGCGGTAACCAGTGACCAGTAACTAGTTGATGACTAGTGAAATTTATTTTATTTCATTTTATTTTATTTTATTTTATTTTAATTTATTTCATTTTATTTTATTTTATTTTATTTTATATTATTTTATTTGATTTGATTTTATTTTATTTTACTTTATTTTATTTTATTTTATTTTATTTTATTTTATTTTATTTTATTTTATTTTATTTTATTTTATTTTATTTTATTTTATTTTATTTTATTTTATTTTATTTTATTTTATTTTATTTTATTTTATTTTATTTTATTTTATTTTATTTTATTTTATTTTATTTTATTTTATTTTATTTCATTTTATTTTATTTTATTTTATTTTATTTTATTTTATTTTATTTTATTTTATTTTATTTTATTTTATTTTATTTTATTTTATTTTATTTCATTTTATTTTATTTTATTTTATTTTATTTTATTTTATTTTATTTTATTTTATTTTATTTTATTTTATTTTATTTTATTTTATTTTATTTTATTTTATTTTACTTTATTTTATTATATTTTTTTTCGTTTTATTTTATAACTATTAACTATATAGCTGGGATGTGGTATTTTATAACCCATTTCTTGGGGTGTTTCAGATAAAGTCAATTGCTAGCACTCATTCATAGATTTCCCTGCAGGGTATGACATTCACGGTCACATGTAAGCATCTTCATTGCGTCTTTTGGTGCTGGATTTTGTTTTTTGATGAAATGATTGACAGGCGACTGACGGCGCTGATGGTGATGATGCAGATGCTGATGAAAAATAAGAACCACACAAGAACCAAAACTCAAAGAAGTTCGAAAAACTTTAAAGGTAGATAAAAATAGTTTGTAAATTGCTCGGAATGAAGCGATGTTGCATGAAGGTTGGGCACATATGAATGTGTGGCAGAGTAGAGGCTCAAAGCGAAGCAACAATAAAATCTCGTCGAAAAGAACAGGAAACAAAATCAAGAGACGGTGGAGCAGATAAAAAGAAATAAATCAAACTAAGTAAAAGAAAAATGAAACCATAAAAAGCGATATTTGAAAATAAAAAGTATTCGAGCAATGAAAGCTATTGGCTACAAAATTTAAGGAGTTTGAGAAAAAGTAGTTTTTTTGTTGTTATATACAAATTCCTCTTAGCTTTCTAAAATAAGTTGCCGGACTCTAAACACATTTCCTGTGTTGATAGTTCGCCACCTAACATCCATACATTTTTGCATTTTTATTGCCTTCACTTAGCAACTATCAACACAAACGGTTGAACGCCTCGATTTATGCTAAACTTGCCAGCTGAGAACTTAACGACCTTCTCTTTATTAGCTCCAAGAGTGATTACTTTTATGAGCCAATGTATCATCGTAGCACGAACCGGCCAAGCAAAGCATTCATTGGAGCGAACGCAGAGCAAACAAGTTGTAGTACTTAAATGAATCTAACTGAAAAGTTGATGAAAGCAAAAGCTCTGCGAAGCAAAAGCAAAAATCATTTAACTCGAAGTTATGTTGTTGTATTTGTTATGCAAGTTGTGCAGGCTATTGCCCCGTTCTGAGTAAATAAATACTTGGGTGGGAGCGAACGGCAAGGTGCGCGCACTCATTTTACTACAGAAAAACGCACATGTGGCATGTGTTACGCGCCGGTGTTGTGCAGCATGTGGCAGACGCATATACTATTATGCAAATATTTATGTTTGTTAGCCAAAGTCGTGAATTTGTATGTAGACGCTCCCGAAACTACTGAATCTGAATGCTTAAATTGCTACATAAAGTTCATCAAATTGCTATTTGCTTGAAATGTATTTTTACAAAGTGTGCAAGTTCATCACAAAGAAGATGATAAAAAATGGGTCCTATATTTGAAGCTACATTTCCAACAATAAATCCAAGAAAAGATCATTTCCGTACATGCAGTAGTTTTGGAGTGATGCACGTACAAACATACATACAGATGGACGAACATTCCAAAATAAGCGGAATTCAATGGAATTTAATTGTGGTTGGGTGGCACTAAGACATACATATTTACACATTTTTCTTTCCTTTTAAGAAGGTATCAAAGGATATGGGTGCGGAATAGCTCATCTCTTTATCGCTACTTAAAACCTTAAAATACAGCATCCTTGTCCTTCAGCGTCTTCAGCGGGTGGTACTAAACCCCTAAAGTTTTGAGCTTCCATATTGAATCGTGCCTATTTCATCAATAATAATTTTCTCTCCCGTTTTTCTCTTTCTTCTAAATCTACCTCTACCAAATTTTTCTCTGAGTCTTTACATATTTTAGAAGATTCTGCGACTTCGAATTTCACGCCACACACATCCAGCTAATCGACACTACGTCTGCAACAAGTGTTATTTATTAAGCAGATTTATGTACTTAACTATGAAGACGCTACAATCCAGAGACCTGCAGAATATTTTTTTGGAATACTCACCGAGTTGACAAGGATTATTTTCGGGACCATTCCATCGAATATTGAAACCTGAACCAGATAAGTTCGAAACGACTTTTGGTGGTTTACTGAGGAATATTTTCGATGTGATCCCGAAGATATAGCGAAACTATACAAGATTCTTACAGAAAGTACTCCCACCGACAACTGACTTTGAGTTGAAAGCACAACTGGAGGATTCGGTTATGATTTCGAAAATATTTACAAACTAGTCGTTTTAGTAGTCCCGAAGGACTGTTCCAAAAAAGGAACTTACTAGGATTTTAAAATTTTCATGTTACTTTTTAAACTTTATCGAAGTTGGCCAATTCGAAAAAGTCAAAAACTCCAAATATTTTTTTTTAAATCTAGCTTTTGCATTTGATTTTGATTTTTTATTAAAAAAAATTTTCTCTTAACTAATAGAAAATAATCTTTGGATCCCATCATTCTAAAGTCAGACCCCGAAAATCCTGTGTAGAATAAAAAACAGCATCCCTAGAGCAAAAGTACTTCACTTTGCAGGCACTCTTGCAGCTCTCTGACTCACATAAAAATAAATTTAAGAAAATATTCATTAAAGAACTAAATCGTACATATGCCCAGCTAAGTGGCCGGCAATATAGCCTGAAATTGTGCTAGCCGATTCATAAAACTATCAACGGCAAATATGCTCCTCAAGTAGTAAATTCTACTTTGGCAATAAATATAGAAGAAAAGCAAAAGAAACAATAAATAAAATAAAATGAAGTAAAAGAAGCATTGAAAAAATCAATTGCAAGTCCATAAAGTCAGTGATTAACTAACCGAATGAATGACTTGAAAGCCCGCGAATGCGTGAGTGCGCCCGTTGACTTAAGTGGCGGCTACCAACAATCGAATCGAGTTTGAGAGTAGCGAGTTTGTTGAAAGCGGTTTTGCAGACGGAAGATGCCATGTTGGCTAATGAAATGGTATTCAGTTAGAGGCAAGAGCCAAGAATGTAGCTACGTGTAAAAAGCGATTAAGACAATGCGTTTGCTTAGAATGCTTGTAGCAATTTGCTTTGCACATTTCTCACTTGCTGCCATATAATTTTGAAAAGGAAGTTGTTGATTTGTAGTGATCGTAACTCTGTAGATTTCTAAGTGGATGGATGCAGAGAAGTTGCTTATCTGAGTTAATTGCAGCAAATCTGTGCGACGTTTGGTTCAACTACAAGGATGAAGGCGGCCAAAAAGAAGATTTCCGGATGAACTCTGTCGAGTTTTAGGATATCTTTACGTCTAGCCCTAGATGGGGGCTGTAATCTAAAAATTTAAATTTTTGTGAATTTTTGTACTTCGAACTCAGGACTAAAAAAAATGACCACAGCCTAAATAGAACTTTTTGCTGATACCAGCAGCGAACCTCGAAATAAACAAAAAAAAATATATTTAAGCTGAGGTAGGACAATAAATTTAAACATAATGTATTAATGCGTGTAACAACAACAAAAAACGAAAAAAAAAACAAATCACAAACCACAACAGTAGCTGCAACAGTAATCATAACAAACAGTCGTAAAAGAAGTCTCAAGTGGCAGTTGTGACAGAGCTAACGCCACATTAAATTCAAAACATGAAAACCCATACCAACAATGTGCTTGGCCAGGACGCTTACAACAAAATATGCTGCAGGGTTGCCAAGCGCTTCACTCAAATGTCTGTTGTTTTATGTAGGTGGCGCTGCTTGCAGACGTTCAAGAGCGTCGCAGTTTGCGTTGACGTTTTAATTCTCCTCATAAGTTGTAGTTGTAGTCGTCGTTGTCATTGTGGTAGCTGTTGTCAGCTGGATTTGTCAGTATGAATGCCGAAAGTCATGCGTCCATGTCAATAAGCTTAGGCAGTAGATGGGTAATGTTGACACCACTAACACTTATCCTGCATCTCCCAACTTGTTCGCCACTTAAAGAACATAAATTGTAACAACTAATGGTGGTTCATACAGTTGCGGTGGCTAGATGAATGAACGAATGGTTGCTTGGTTGGTTGGATAGATGTATAGGAGAACTTGAAAGCTTTTACTCAACGAGCTGGCATGACAAATGCGTATCATATTTGTTGTTGTTGTATTCGTAGTTGAAGTATCATCACTGACACTACAAGTGTTTACATACACACGTTTGTACATAAATTTAACAGTTAACTACAATTACATACGCTGACGACCAACAACCGACGCCCGTCCTGTGATGTGACAATGTTGCCAAGTTAATTTCATATTTTTGGCGCGCTCATAGTTTGCGGTTATCACTCAAACAGCTGGCAATCGATAAATGTATGTGCGGGCAGCGGCGAGAGCAGGATGGAGGGAAGTGGGTTTGCTACCCCATCCGAGAAGCAACAATTGTTTTCTTCCGTTTTCTGTTAATATTTCCATTTCCATGCAACTTTCAACTTCTTTTCCTAATCCTGCCCCTCTGTTTTCTATCCTAGCTTCATCACACTCTCTTTATTTCTTTTCTTTTATTTCCCCCTTCCTCTTTCCTCTTTCCCCTTTAAATACGTATAATCCTATTCCCTTTCGAACTATTATTTTGATTCGTGTTGCACTGTCTCTCTTTGGTGACGTGTAAAAATGCCGAAGGAATTAATGTCACTGATATTTGAAAAGCTTTTTCCAACCGAATGACTCACATCATCTAAGCTATGCACCCTCCTTACTCAAAACCTGACTACTTCCATGTTTAATAAATGCTAAACGAGTAGTCAGCGCACTCATAAAATAGTTCAACGGTGTTAAATTATATGGCTAACAGCTAGTGAAGCAGAAACCTGATTAAACTACCAATGCCAGCTTCTAAACTATCTAACCCAACTCATGCTTACTCTCACTCAGCTAACGACTGACTATCAAATGTGCGGGTTGAACGGCGAGCTGACACTGGCGGTGATAAAAACAGTAGATTTACAGCAAAGGGCTGTAGTGATAGTAGGAGCGATGCAACGTTAAAAGTTAATTAGTGGAAAATGTTGTGAAACCGTACTTTGACTCATAAACTGGAACATAAACAGTTTGTTAGATAAAAGGATCACAGGAAAAAGGATAGCAAATTATAATTAAAATATTACACTTTAAATACTTAATTTTGAAAGTTATGGATATGAATTAAGTATATTTTATTACTAACAAAGCTGGAAGATATTGTACAGCCCCTTAAAATTACTTAACTTAATTTCAAGAACTATATGAACTCCCCCTCTTCTCTCTCTTATTCTGATACTTATCTTGGTCTTTGGTACGGCTCTAAATCTAATAACTTCAGCGTTCCTGCAAATGGAAACCTTATATTACTGCCAAATTGTATTCAGCCTTTGCTGTACCTGTTGAACATACATATCGACAGCCACACTGCAAAACCCCGTAAGTCCCTATTTTTCCAAAAATAAGGTTCTGAGCCTTTCCCATAGATCGTGATATTTCGCATATTAAAATTCAGTCAAACTCGGGTTACAACTTCCCGTTTCTTTCCAGTGGTGAAATGAAATAACCGTCGCTCATATACATACGTTATAATTATTACAGTTTTTTCCCTCTACTGAAAACTTTTTGGTTTTGAACATACAGGGTTTTGCAGTGTGGCTGTCGATATGAGGATGCTGAAAATATTTTGTAGTTTTTATCCCGAAACAAGTTTTATATTGTATGCTCAAGCTACTTTTTTTTCCTCCTTTCAGATCAAAAATCGTTTATCAAAGCCGAAAATGGGGTAAGTAACAGAAAGGAAATGCACGTAAAATGAAATGAAAGGCTCCCGAAGTAGTTTGAACGCAGTTCACTTTCTCTAAGAATCTCGACGAACCGAGTGAAACAGCAGAAAGTGAAATAATATTGGATCCTTTTCTTCATTCCCCTCGGCTTTTTTATTTATTTTTCTTCACGTCATTCATTTCCATAACCTTTTCTCAGTGTTCCACTTAGTTCTATTCTTTTTAACCTAGTAATTAGACTATAGTTTCCTGGTTTATTTTTTTTATAGCATTCTCATTTATCGTCCTCATATTCCTTCCCTTTCGTTTTCCTTATTGCTGTATTTTTTAATAATATTTTTTTTTTAATTTTTCTTATTATTTTATTTTATTTTGTTTTATTTTACTTTATTTTGTTTTATTTTATTTTATTTTAATTTATTTTATTTTATTTTATTTTATTTTATTTTTTTTTGTTATTTTATTTTATTTTATTTTATTTTATTTTATTTTATTCTATTTTATTTTATTTTATTTTATTTTGATATATTTTTTATACCCAGCGTACTAGTACTAGTACAAGGGTATTATAACTTTGTTGGGATAACGGTTGGTTGTACAGGTATAAAGGAATCGAGATAGATATAGACTTCCATATATCAATATGATCAGGATCGAAAAAAAATTTGATTGAGCCATGTCCGTCCGTCTGTCCGTCTGTCCGTTAACACGATAACTTGAGTAAATAATGGGATATCTTCACCAAATTCGGCATGGGTACTTATTTGGGTTCAGAATAGAT
>OX608080.1:4709364-4901864 GCA_951509765.1 Sphenella marginata | reverse complement strand
GTCTGGTATTCTGGCGTCGTGCTTTCTCAGTGTGCTTTGTTATTGAAAGATCCGGGTTGTTTGGATTATTCAAAAATCGGTTGCTGCATATTCGGTTTGTAGAATTTCCCCCATCACTATAATACACATACGCATCTCTATATAAATAAAATAAATTTATACTTTTTTCAGTAATTTTTTACACTCAAAGCAGTAAAGAGCAATTGTCAAACAATGAGAATACCATTGCAGTAAATACCAACAAATAAAGCAATGGAAAGTATCCACATAACTTTGGTAGGGATCGATTTTGCTCAAAGAAAAGGGTATAAGTGTGCATGTGTGAGTGTGTGAGTGTGCATTTGATATTTATGTATTGTAAAGGCATGCCTCATCTGTTGCAGTGTTTACTTTATGTTTGCATTAATAGAAATAATATCTGTCGCCCTCTTCAGCAGCACAAAGTCTTTGCCAGAGTTTTCCCTCGATTTATTTGACATAACTCCCTTTGAAACTCTCACAACACTTTAACTCTTCTTAGGGAAAATTAATTTCGTTTCTCATACTCTAAATTAAATATCCTTATAAATTTTCAATTTGTCAACGAGCTGCACTTACAAGCGAGTCAATTGTGCGATAAATAAGAGCAACAAGAGCAAAAGGGGTGAGCGAGCGAGAAAATGTGGAAACGAAATTTGTAAAGCGTGACACAATGAAATGTGCTTATGTAACATATGAGGAGCTCATTTAATTGTCAAAAACAACAAACAAGCATTTAATCAAAAGAAAATTCATTAATATGAGAAAGTGTATTTGCCCGAAATTAGGGTGCGGCAAAAACAAGCAGCAAACCGAATCGCCCTCAACGGCATTGCCAATGAGAAGCTGTAGGAGCTCGCAGCAGCCGTCTTCTGAATGCTGCATCTCATGCAACAAATTTAGACTTTAATAAAGATACATTCAAATTTTTATTAAGATAGCGAGCACTTTAAACTGCACCAATTATTTTTGAATTAACACAAAAAAAAATTTTGTAATTGTTTCAAATAAAGTATTAAATTTTGAAGCCAAAATAAGACTATCATGAAGTTAAATGAGTATCTAAGTGTAAAGGGTGCTTCCGTGCACCTAAAGCCTAACAGTTTTAAATGAAAAAAAAAAGGTATGAACTGAATCGGAATGCGGAACGAAAGTTCAGATGGGGAATGGAACGGAGTTTCAAATGGGGCTGACATTGAGAGTGGAACTGTGACTGAAACCGAACTGAAAAAGAAATGGAAACAGCAATCGAAAGTTGATAGGTATCGAAAGCTTGCACTTTAGCTGGAAGTGGGACCGATATGGGAATTGTGACCGAAACCGAAATTGATGACAAAATTGGAATTGTAAAATGAAGCATGAACTGGGACTTAAACGGGTACTGGAACGTAAATTTTAGCTGAAAACCAATGTGAAATGGAAATGGAACTCGGAATGGAAAATTGAGACCTATCTGAGACTGAATGGAATTCGGAATGGAAAATTGAGAACCTTAACTGAAACTAGGACCGATTCCGGAAGTGTAACTGAAATAGAAGCGAAAATTTAAATCGAAAGTTGAAGTGTATCTGACACTGGAACGAGGAAATAAACCTGACCTGGAGCTAGGACATCAACTGGCACTGGAACTTAACCTTGAGGTGGAAGTGAAACTGGAAACGGAAGGGAAAGTAAAACGGGAGCTGCAACGGGATGAGAAACTATAGGGACAGTATTAACTATAAGAGAAAGAGGAACGAAAAGTGGAACTGGAACTGGAGCTGAAATCGATTGTGGAACTAAAAGGAAAATAGAACTGGTACAGGAACAGGAACAGGAATGGAAAGTGACACGGGAACGGAATATAAAACTGGAGCCGGAATAGATTTTGGAACTGAAAAGGAAAATGGATGGATGGATGATACGAAAACAGAAAGTGGAACTGAAAATTAGTGTAAAACTGAAGGTGGAATGGAATATCACAGTGCAACTAAAAAGAGAAGTGGTATTAAAACGGAAAGGAAAGCCTAAACTATTTGGGAAATTGGACCTAAAACGTGAGATAGAATTATAATGGCACCGAAGTCACAAGCAGAAAAGTGGCTACTTTACTTGAATCGTTAAGTTTTTAGGAACTTACGCTCAGCTCAGTTATTTAAGCTTGTAGTCGCCGGATATAACCAGCTTTGTCAAAGTAAAACAAAATCATTACTCCCTTTAACCATGCACCCTGTATTAATCTTCGTATGATAGATTTAAGAATCACAGATAAATCTGCTCAATTGCCACTCATAACAAATCTTCAAATTTTGCTTCAATCATTAAATCTAACGTACTCGAATTTATCAGCTCAATTTTCGCTGAATTTACATTTTCCGTAATTATTTTTTTTTATTAATTGAATGAATGCCTGAGAATCTCAACATCAAACATTTCACAGTGACAACCAAAATTGCTGGCGTTTCATAAAAATCTTTTACGACAAATTGCTCGCAGGCATTCTGGCGTGAAACAAAAAGAACCAACAGTCCAACGATTTTTGCCATAAAATTCTTTAAGCGAATGTTTATCGTGCAAGCATATGAAATATGTTCAGCCCTAAGGCTACTGTGAGCCACGCAGCTTGAGTTTACATCGGCCACACTTTTGAGGATTGAGGAAGTCAAAAGCACAAAGATAATATTCAGCAAAAAATGCACCTGCGAGAAAGGCGAAAGAAAAGAAGGGACGAAGTTCGAGTTTTGCTTTTATTTTGGTTTTTTGATGATGGCCGTTGGGCAACTGCCACATTCACAAACAGGCAAGTGGGAGTACCAAATTCGTGTGGATTTTTCGTAGAAGAAAATATGAAAGACTGATTTAGACATAAAAATTTTTGAAGTTGATTTGCTCGGAATTGGTGGCTTCTGGAGGGGTCAAAGTCGACACTTTTTTAAATTGAGAAATCCTCGGATGCAAGACTGATTGTATTCTCAATAAAGTGTACCTGCTGGTAAGATAATACCTATCTGCAGTGTTAAAGTGAGAAACTTTTGTGATAAGGCTATTAAAGGGTTAATAAGTATGTGATAAGACTATTAAACGGTTAATAAGTATGTATGTAGGTATATATCAAAATATGAGAAAAATATTTACATGGCTGAGGCCACACATTCCACTTACACACACTCTTACTATTTCTTTCGTTTATTTCATTCACGCTGCAATGTTTTGTAATTCACAACCAGCTTATGAATTATTCCTTAGATATACAGCGTAAATGGGGTGATGAAAGCGACTGATTCCACCTTTTCATTGTGGCTTGAGACCTGGCAAATCTACCATTGACTATATTTTCAATTAAGTGGAAGTCCTTTACCGAGCATTTAAAAATGAATGAGTTAACCTATACGGATTTCGGACTTAATATTATTATCTCAATATTGGCTAATCAGAATCTCCAAATCGTCACATAAACTTTCCACTTCTCTTGATACAAATTTAAATTTCACAAAAGTTTCGCAAATTATTTATACGAGTACATCGGTTTTGTGTGCCATTGTCACTTGTCTGCTATTTTAGTCGCACATTTCACATCGGTAAATCCACTGAACCAATTCTGTCAACCATCTTTCACCTCAAAATGCCGCCCCAAAATTAATGCTAATTTATACGCCTTCCGCTTGTGGAAATGTCAAATTTGAAAGCAACAAAATGAATATCCAAAGGGCACAGAAAGCTCACAGACGCCCACACGCGCCTCCAACTGCCTGCGGCGTCTGTGATGCCACGTCACGCAACGCCACGCCACGTCAAGCAATGCCACAGCTGTCAAATAGCACTTCGCTGCAAGTCAGTGCCATGGCAACCATCTCCCATCTCGCACAGCTGGGGTGGCGGCAGCAAGATCACTTCTCATTCCTTTGCAATAATTATAAACACTTTAAGGTGGGGTGTAATGCGGCGCTGGGGCGCAATTAAACGGGTTGGCGACGTGCTTGAACTGACGACTGACGCTGCTGAGTACATAAATCAACGACAATATCTGCTATTGATAATGCTCAACGGTAATGGTGATGTGCAAGATCAGGCAGTGAGCGCGTTGGTTGAGAGACAGACAGATGAGGAGACAGTGCGTGTCGGTGATCTCGGATGTTGTGGCTGGAACGTCAGCATTAAGACTATTTTGATTTATTATGTTTTTATGATTTTGCAAAAGGCTGTGAGGCCGGAAGAGGAGCGTTGTGCGGCTCTTATAATGAAAAATTGGACTAAAAGGGTGAGCAAATATATATCTCTGGCGGATGAGTATTTTTTAAGACTAGAAGCACTCGTTAGTAATAACTCAGTCAGCCTACCAAAACCACAGCAAAGGGCGCAGATTCTAACAAATTTCTTTAAGGGCAGAATTTGACGGAAGGAGAATTCTAAACCTCCATGCATGCCCAGTCAAATCTTTTGGTTGAAAATTTAGTGAAGAAGAGGAACAGTCTTCTGTGGGAGATTTAATGCTGAACTGTTGAGCACAACACAGGCTTCGACATTGTCCAACGATTTAAAACCCAGCGGTTGCGTTGGCTTGGGCATGTAATGCGAATGGAAGAAGTTGCTGCGGTCCGAAAGGTGTTACTGTTGGAACCTACTTATGACCGTAGTGGAAGAGGGAGGCTCCCACTCCGTTAGAAAGACAAAGGGGAGAGCGAGCTGCCTTTCCTTGGAGCAAAATTTTCATTTACCACACCCCCTGTAACTAAAGCCAACAGCAAGGTTACCTACATAAGTGCGACTCTAACAAATTTTTCCAATAGCCTTCCGCTGTTCCCAACCGACTCCGATGTGAGTATTTAGTTATTATCTATGGACAGAACCTCCGGCACTTGATTTATTCACATATCGCAAGTTTCTTTTCTAGCTCATTTCTTCTTTGCATATTTCTTGTTGTCTACAACCTTTTGTTAAATAACAAAGAAGCTCTTCAATAGCATCTACAAGTAAATAAGTGAAGTATGCATATGCCACTTGGGTGGACAGACAAAAGCGCCAACAACAAAGACGACGTGCTTGAGTGTCTGAGCGGATCAGCGTAGAAGTAGGAAATTCTTTTTGGGTGCATTTTCAAGGGGAGCATGTGAGTTTTGTACAGCTGGCTGGTGTGGAGAAGATTTATTGATTTTTATTATTTTCAGTGCATTAAAGAGTTTAAATAGGTGAATGCCTTCCTCATAGCTATCACTTCTTATCTTCAGGCCAGTGGACTTGAAATATTTATCTCTACCAATTTCAGCTTGAGTATAATGTCAGACCTTGCTTACCTGAAATACTTCGCCACAGTGCTACCAAAGTGATTTCTTTCGTCTCAGTTAGACTCATATATAAACTAGGCTAACAAAATAAGTAATTATAATTAAATCAGTTAAACTATAGAAAATACTTGCAGACTTCAAAAAACTAAAACAAAATCCAATGTAGGGAAAATTATTAAGAGCAAATGGGAAGGTGCCCTATTTAATGAGCTACAACTTTTAAGCATTTAGTTCAAGCAGTGCTCGGTATTATTTGCTTTTATTAAAACGCCCCATAGCTTCACTTAGCGTCCCCCAAAAGGTTTAGCCGTTTAGACAAAGAAATACTTGTCATGTCTAGTCCTAAATACAAAAAAATTCCAATTAGAGGGAAGCCATCATAGAATCGTTAGGGTAATTTAAAGATGGACGAAAATGAAGGCAGACAACTTGTTATAAATCGCTGGCAAATTGTAGAGCTTAAAGTTTGAACAAAGCTAAAAAGGGAAAAAGATGAGTACGTATGTACTAGGAATGGCAACCCCGTGTTTTTTTGGTTTTCGATATTTATTTTTTTATTTTTTTTATTTTACTTTATTTTAATTAAATTTTATTTTATTTTATTTTATTTTTTGTTTTTTTTTTTTTAATTTATTTTGTTTTATTTGATTTTATTTTATGTTATTTGATTTTTTTCTTTTATTTTATTTTATTTTATTTTATTTTTTTATTTTATTTTATTTTATTTTATTTTATTTTATTTTATTTTATTTTATTTTATTTTATTTTATTTTTTGTTTTTTTTTTTTAATTTATTTTGTTTTATTTGATTTTATTTTATGTTATTTGATTTTTTTCTTTTATTTTATTTTATTTTTTTATTTTATTTTATTTTATTTTATTTTATTTTATTTTTTGTTTTTTTTTTTTTAATTTATTTTGTTTTATTTGATTTTATTTTATGTTATTTGATTTTTTTATTTTATTTTATTTTATATTATTTTATTTTTTTTTTATTTTATTTTATTTTATTTATTTTTTCTTTTATTTTATTCTATTTTTTTTCTTTTCTTTTATTTTATTTTATTTTACTTTAGGTATTTTATTTTATTTGATTTTACTTTATTTTTTATTAGTTACATTTATTTTAGTTTATTTGTTGGACATATAACCACTGATTTAAAATTTAAGATTCGAAAGTTTATCTTCAATCTTTTCATTGTTAATCCTATACTGGCAATCCTTGTATTTTAAATGTGCCGAAATTGCGCATCCCTAGTAAATACATACCTACATAAATAGCTTTCTACTGAAGGGTGGCAAGCAACCAAATCAAGCAGTTTTCTTTTGGCCTTTTTCTTAAGAACTTCCTTTTTACGTAACTTAAGCATTTTAATGCAAACTGCAGGAAATTTTTTTAATTCCAATTACAAAGACAAGGGCATAAAGAAACAGAAATACATACCTACACATGTTGGTTAGCTAAAGGTGAAATATATTAGGAATTTGTTTCAATAATTTAACTTGCTTTGAATCGAGCAATATTCAAGACTGAACGAGTTTGAGTTGCTGCAAGCAAATGATTTGACATACCTTGGTATGCGCTCAAATATTTGAAATAAAAAAAAGAAGAAGAATGGAAAAGGGATGCAAACAAGTGTACAATTTGATAATAGGAAAACTGCATCCTACACTGTTCGCTGTTGAGGAATGTGCTGATATGTATTTGTTGTCCACAGGCTAAATGTATAGTCCAATGCAACAAAGAAACTCACTTAACAGCCCCCTAAAAATACCCAGGTGTGGAATTAAGAGGCGCTATTAAATTTAATGCTACATAATCGAGACTATTTCGAGGTTCCTTCCACTACACGAGAGCAATATGGTAGCCGACCCCTTACGATACACACTGACAGACTGTCAGAATGCCCCTATTTTATCCCTCCTGCTCCATTTCTCGTCCTTTACTTCATTTTTTTTAATGTTGTGTTATACTATGTTATGTATATTATGTTAAGTTGTGTTATGTTTTATTTCTCTATGTTATGTTATGTTATGTTATGTGTTTATTATGCTATGTTATGATATTTAATGCTATGTGGTATTGTATTATGTTATGTTATGTTATGTTTTTTTATGTCATGTTATATTATGTTATGTTATGTTATGCTATGTTATGTCATGTTATGTTTTGTATTGTTATGTTATGTTATGTTCTGTATTGTTGTGTTATGTTATGTTCTGTATTGTTATGTTATGCTATGCTATGCCATGTTATGTTATGTTATTTTATTTTGTTTAATTTAATTTAATTTTATTTTATTTTATTTTACTTTAGGTGGGTTTACAAAATTATACAACCTTTGCACCACAATGCAGCTCGGTATACAATTCAGAAATATGGTAAAGCCAACAAAACAAAAAAAATGCCAAACTATTATTGATTCCATATATTCACTGATTTCGGCTATGACAATTTGATTGAATTGAAAAATCCTTAGGCTGAACAATACAACTCTGCAACGTCTCTATTTGTTTTGCACACTATCGAAAACGGACGAGCAAATATCATCGAGTCATCTGTATTCGAAAAACACATGTGACTAATCGCTCCACCTGTTTTGACATACAGTTCTTTTCACAGCAAAATCCACATTTTTTTTGTATTTTTATATTTGTTTGTGATTTTTAATTCTTTTCGCTGCTTCATACATCTCGCTATTCTAAATATTTGTGCTTTCGAGTTTTTTGGCTATGATTTGATTTTTTTTGTGTTCAATTCGATTGTGAAATTCTTTTTCTGCGTTTTTTTTGTTTGTTGACATACAGAATCGCATGCCGCAATGCTTCATATTGTCTAGACAGCTAGTCTTCGGTTAAAATACCTAAACGTTTTTCAATTTTCATTTAGTCAACACCTCTTTTTACCTCCAAAAATTGCATTTTCACGCTTCTCTCCACTTTGGCACGAACGCGGTTCCATTTTATTGCAAACCACTTGACAGGTTTGGTCAAGCAAATTGATATGCGACGGACTTATTTCCTTTATTTGAAGAAGATTTTATGCGGGGATAATTTGATTTATAGTATTTTTTTAGAAACGACACCGTTTTTTGGTTTTTGCTGGAAATTCGCCCTTTTGATGTTTGGCGCCAAATTAAAGTCAAAATTTGTCGGTTTGGAAGAAGAATCGGTTCAACAGTGACACCACTACAAATACCAAACGTGTATTCATACGAGTAGTATAGAGTTGTTGCTGCGTCATACATGCTTGTTTGGGTTGATGTTATTGCTCTCATTGAGAGCACGCAGAGATGCTTTGTTAAATGTATAAAATAAAATAAAGTAAAATAAAATAAAATAAAATAAAATAAAATAAAATAAAATAAAATAAAATAAAATAAAATAAAATAAAATAAAATAAAATAAAATAAAATAAAATAAAATAAAATAAAATAAAATAAAATAAAATAAAATAAAATAAAATATAATATAATAAAATAAAATGAAATAAAATAAAATAAAATAAAATAAAATAAAATAAAATGAAATAAAATAAAATAAAATAAAATAAAATAATATAAAATAAACTCTCCTCAAATCATCCAAAAAATGCACATGATTTCCATTTCAGATCCACAGACTTCCGTTTATCAAATACTTTCACTATGTTTCCTTCCCACTTACCATTTAACTCCGCCAGGCGAAACGATACTCGTCTAATTGCGAAACAAAATGTGTTGACAATGATGAACTATTTAGGCAGCAATCCTGTAGGAATAGAAGAGTTAGTCAAATATGCAAATGTTTAAACAGACTCATTGTGTGCTTTATTTGCTGGTCAGTCCGAAAAGTTTTGTAATATAAAATTTATATGAGCATGTCTGGACAAGCGATTAAAATGAATGCCACGAGGGACAGTAACATTGATGTGGTGGTGGATTGTGAGATTCTTTGATTAAGGTAAATGAAAGTGAAAACAGGTGGATGTGCTATTAATGGCAACAGCTTAAAGAAACTGAAATAGGGAGTCTGAAGTCTCATTTAATTTCGAGTGTTTCCTAGACATCCTTGCCAATCCCGACGGAATATTTCATTTATTGGCTACTTCCACCAACTCGTATTTTATTCTCAGCTTCACACTCACTTTCATTTCCTTATTTGCCAAATGTTATCGGCAAAGTGTTTGTTTAGGCTACAAATCGTTTCTTTGTAAATATCAAAATAATGCGTAAAGCGTTTTATCATGTGAGCTTTTCGTGCTTTTCCTAATTTTTATTTTTATTTTTGCGTGACCCGCCTACAACTTGCCACCCATACATATAGACATAACAATTTCCCTATGTTCGAATATTTAAATTTATTTAAAATCATATTAAATTGTCGTTGTTGGAAATTTACGTATTCGTTTCATCTAAATAGCTGCCAGAATAAATTGATGCATATCCATACGCACTAAGAGCTATTTAATTGAATTGGCACTTCTTCACTTTCGAAGCTGAAAATTTCGCTTTAAATTTATTTCTGAAAGTGTTTCAAAAGCGTTGTCGGGTACAGAAATTTAAATTTAAACATATTAAGTGCATTTCATAAATATAGCTTTAATATGCGAAGAATGAACGAAGAAGAAATTGGTTGATTTTTGGCAATTTTCTAGAGCTTTATTGTCTTGGAGGATAATCCTAAAGTCCCGAGGAAAAAAAATTGCCAAAAATCAGCAAAGTTTCTCACGGACTTAAGACTTACACTTTATGATACTGAAATTGAACGCGCTACAAATCGGCATACTCAAAAAGATTCAAAAAATTCTGAGAAAAAATTTGAAAATTTCCATGAAAACTAGTTGAAATTTTACGAGTTTTTCATATATTTTTAAAATATAATTTAAAGTTTTTGTATTAGATCATGAGAAACAGTCTTAAAAGAAATTAGTTAAAATAAATTTGTTGAAGCCAAAAATGGTGAGAGCTTTATGTTTGTCGAGCTACAACGACATGTTGGTTGGACCATGGATAGATCCATATAGATGGCTGGTTCAATTTATGTATATTATTTAACGCTAGGCTTCAGAACATTAGTCAGAATATGGCGAGTTATAACTTATCGGATGCCGGCTAAGGAGATATTGTCTATACTATTTGACTAATAAAAAAAAACATTCCAATCTGTTGCGTGTGCTATATTTATGCAACCCATCATATATGTATTTAGCTCGTAGCTCTACAACTTGTTGGCGGCTGACGTGCACAAGTGTTGAAAGCTGTTGTACAGTTGTCAAGGATGATTTATGCCAAACCACCAATAACTCCAAAGTACTTTTGTCTTTCTAGCATTATTCTCACATTGATTTATTCATTCACGTTTGCCCATAGAGACACATTTGAACGTGTGTTTTGCATGTATTTTCGGCGCGTTAACCCACTTTGCAAGTGTTTTGCATTAAATATAGATATTACTGCGCTTCGTTGAAGCATCCTCATAAAGGTATGCAAACATGTTTCATAGATTTGCTGACATGAAGTGTATCTACATACATGTTAGTGTGAGGAAGCTTTTTGTTACCCAACTGAATTTCTAAATATGAATAAAAACTTTCTTTAAAGCTCGGAATCTGCACTTTTCTTGCTTGCTCGAATTACTTCAAATTTCAACTACATACATACATACATATGTATTTGTTGGCTTCCAATTCAATTTAAAATTATTTCTTCCTGTCTACGTCATCTAAATTAAACCGATTTATATACGCCCTTCACTCATTCACACTTCTTATCGTATAAATATTTGTTGTTACAATTCTTCAAGAGAAAAGAAAGCCGTCGCTTCATTAAATCCACCCTTTACCAGCATGCTTGTGTCTCACTTTTTCAAGGGTGTTGCACTTTTTTTCTTTTTTTTCAATATTTCTAATTTAAAATATGAGATTAATCTTTTGGAACTTTATTTCCCATTTCAAGAGGGTGTAAATTGTTAGCCAAATAATTGAAATTGCGTTGCGTTATATCACTTACCATGAAGGGCGTGCGATGGTTTTCGGACAAGGGTGTGAACAATGGAAAAATTAGCTTTATGGAAACTGCAACAATTGTTGAGGAATTGATTTATTGTTGTAAGAGTGGGTGGGGTAAGTGAAAAATATGATTAAAATTTGCATAAAATTCGAATTTTCCCTTCGAACCGAGAGCTGACGCTTTATGGGAACCAGGGTTCGGACACATTCACTCTCGTTCACTCTTATTTGCGCACGTAAACATTAAAAAAGAACTTGTGTTGGCATTCGCGAATAAGAACGCATGAAAAAGTTCACGGTCGGGAATGAATTCGCGACTCAAAGTAAGAACGTTCTTCTTGTTATTCATCTACAGAAGGGAGATGTGACCTAAAAATTGTACTTTGCCGGGACTCGCTGAATTTATTCATGGGAACCTTTTCAAATTTACTTCAGAATCATTTCTGAATTGTCTGGATTTTTTTGGAACTTTCTCGGGGCTATTTGAAAATTCCACGTGATTGCATACGGTCATTTCGGGACTATTTTCCTCATATGCTCCCACTCCGTTGCATTGCCAGGAGTCCCCATGACCACTTGGCTAAAATGACGATGTACGCAGCAAATTGTAAAGAACTCTATACATACTCGGAATCATATTTCATCCATCATTCAATTTGCCACATTTGTAAGCAAATTTAAAATATAGACACAAACACACAGCATTCCATGCCACTCACATTACTTAGCTGCAATCACGCACGAGGCAATGCAATTCAAAGCGACGATCGCATTGTTGTCGCGCATGCGCCGCACACAGTCATCGCATAAATAAAATTCTAATTGACGTGTCATGCGCCTCGCTTTGAGCAATGCAACAACGCTATAACAAAAAAATAAGCTATTTAGTTGTTGTACACTTTTTGTAGTTGTCATGTAGACGCGTCAGTATTTTAATTGTTATTGTTATGTTGTTGACATTTAGCCGCCAGTATCGTATTTAAGAGTATGTAGTACGAGGGTAGTTGGATGTATCAGCGGTACATAACAATAAGGCGACCGCCAAAAACCCTACGCAGACCTTAGTAGTCTTTGGAATCTGTTCGACACCACCCTTTTGGGCTTGAAAGGGACCAATTACTTAGCCTTATCAGGGCCCAAACAAAAGGAATCACTTGAACCCATACAGAGAGATCAAAAATGCCATTGGTCGCATGCTCCTTTGCGACTCATCCCAGATTCATTTTAGATTAATCTTAGAATATATGTATGTCATTTTTAGCACTGCCCTAGCTATCTACGACTTTGGTATCCATGATTATTCATAATTTTTTTTAACCATCGATAAATGTATCTCCAATCCCATAAGACTATGATAAGTCAAGTTAGTCCTATTTGAAAAAAGTCTGAACCTATGGAGATTTTAAAACTACTAGCAAGCATGTGGAAATTGGAACAAATAGTACCCCTCGTCATACGAGCTCAATGAGCCTCCATATAAACTCATCGTTATATTTGCTCTATCGTACATACATACATTGTAGTCTATATCGCTTACAAAAAGTGACAGCTACAAGACTTTAGAAGATTTTATTGTCGTGCGTTAGCAACTTGTCAGATTTGTTGTTGTGGATGTTTTATTTTTTAACTGGAAGTTTATGGATGCAAATACCGTCCTTAAATATATGTGTTTACTCATCACATGGCACAGCTGTTCATTTGACAGTCGGTCAACCCGTGTTGTCACTTTCACATGCGAGTTTAAGAGCTGTCATTAACCAGCGCTGTCCACCAGCGATAAGCTGACAAATTATGATGGAACCATTAAACAGATTATTTATGATTTTATTTGATGTCTTTTTCGAATTTTTTTTTATTACATATATACATACATATGTATGTAAATCGGTGCTGCAAATAATACATTTTTTGTTTATACGAGCCTATGCATTTGAACTTGCTTTTTGACTTATCAACAACAATAAATGAGCGCATCAAAAGAAACATTTTTACGACAGCCAAACATACTAAAACGTTAAGAAAAAGATTATAAAAACATTTTGTGAAATTTATTTAGGCACTCTTTAAAAGTGAATTTATAGACAAAATGCTCGTAAAGTATAACAAGCTGAAATATTTTAATTTGGGTTGTAAATAAAATAGTCTTAAATTATACATATAAAACATTTATTTAATGGGCTTCGTCGCCTCTCGTTAATATAATTTGAAAACTTTCATTTGGTCCTAATCAGAAAGACGTAGGCCAGCACATATGTAGCTCGCTTTTTAGACTAATCCTACTTCGTGTTTGAACGAAAACTATCTCTCTAAACTCGATTGCTCTTCACATCGGGGTTGATCCTTCTTATCACTATCCCATCTCTTCAACGCACGTTTTTAAATTAATATTTTTTCATTAACAATTTCCTTACACTTAAGCAGCACCACGTTCACCACTTGATGACAATCGTCAGCATCTTCAAGCCCGCACTCTGTTGTCGTGCCATAACATTAATTACGCTAACAGCAGGTGCGCACATTGACCTTCTTTTCATAGCTATCATAGAAATGGGCGTATATTTAGCTTCTATTCTGCCTCACCTTGCGGAAAGTGGTGCTTAAACTCGCCAAAGACTTTAGCTACATTACAGCTATTTAAGTTGAAAAGGGGCGTGGTTGGTTTGCTTGCAATGGCGCATGCTAAAGTAGAACAAGGCGGCCAACTAACTGGATAGGATAAATACCGCTTGAGTATGATGTTTTCGGAAGCAAAAAAATTCTAAGCAAAAATGTTTAAAGTAATAACAATTGGACTAACCCTGGCTTAAAGCAATTGGATGGCTGTTGAGCTGTTGATTAGGCGATTTTTTTTTTTTTTTTTACATTTTTCTAATAAATTTTTATGCGAAATTTTGATTAGTTTTCATGCGGCCAGCTAAATGGTCAGCATGTTTTTTTATCTATGGCCTAATCTCTATGCGCGCCTAAAACGAAATCGCATGGATAGCTTTAACCTTTATACAATACACAAAAGTAAGTGTTATTTTTCTTTTTTTTGAAGAGTGCCTCTAGAGGAGGCAAAACTTTTACTGGCATTGTAAACATGCTCGCCATGGTCAGTGTCTCCTCTTTCTTCTTGTTTACTAGACTTTATAAACTGTGGACATGTACGACCTTAGGCTGTTTATTCATACCCACAATAGCAATGCCTCAAGACGATAAAAAGCCCCCTGCGCGACCGCTAGTAATAAGCAACTAAAAAACTTTTTAACAATACAACATTTCTTAGATTTTCTCATATTCTTTTTTCTTGCAAACACAAGCATCTTTTTGATTTTTTTTTTTTTTTTTGCTATTCATACAATCCATTTTATATGCCACTTCTGAATTTTACATTCTCCACATTTCTATTTCTATTACACTTTTGCGAAATTTCACGCTGCGGCGGTAAAACTTTAACTACAACAATTTCTTCCTTGCATTGTTCATCATATACACCAAGAAAGGGAAATTAATGAATGAACTATTATTTTCAACGCTGCAAAACCTCATTCTCCTTTTCAACCTTCAAGTTCTTTTATTTCAAACTTTTATTTCTTTACTGTTGAGTCTACGGTATAGACAGTTTTCGCACAACGGGTGGGTTGTATTCATTTGCGCCGCAGACAATAAGACGCCCAATATAACAACGTCATCAAGTAGAATAAGAGCGAGACTTTTTCCCTCCATCCATGCTGCTGACTATTGAAATGTTTTGCTGCACGCGGCCACTGAGCGTCGTTTGATAACGGTGTTCTGTCGGGTGCTGTTCAAGGCGCTGCTGCTGCTGCTGCTTGTTACTCAACTCAATTGAGAATGTAGCGGAAGTGCGAAACGTTTGCACAGTTAAGCTTCCCCAGCATAGTCGGCATGACTGAGAATTTGAAATTTTCTACGCTGCTCTGCTCTCTTAGCCCACGCGTTGCTGCTTGCTGTTAGTTATTCGCTAATAGACTTTTAGCATATTTTCTTGTCCATGGTGAATTGAATAGATTTAAATAATGTAGATATACATTTCACTTCTCAACTATTTTTGATGCGGTTAATTGTGTGGTCCATGGGCGTTGGAAAACTTTTGCACAAAGACCGGAAGCAACTTCACCGTTTGGTGAGAAGGCGGTGACTTGCTGGCGTTTACTGGTGTAGGAAAATGCATTAAAGTTAAAGCTAAGTCATTCTCTTGACGGTTTCTTGGGTGTCAATTTTGCTGGCTAGTCAATCATGAATAAATCAGTGGCAATGGTAACAAAAGGCTCGAAGAAACTGCCCTTGGTTCTAGCCTGACTTCTATAAGAACTATGTGGTTTTTACTCACTTTTTAAGACATTCATCTTCACCTGCATAAACTTGAGCTTGCAGAAAAAGCTTGAACCTAGAAATAGATTCCTTTCGCTTTGCCCTATATCGCACCGCACCCGGAAATAAAACCAGGATAAAGCTGTTCACATTCAATAGTTGCCCTCGCACCTCCATTAATAATAATTTAATTGTTCTTCTAATAAACCTATCCAAATAGTTAACCTCTTCCGGCTTTAATATGCCAGCCATTTTTCAATGCACAAACTTCATTACCCCACTAAGTGACCTCCAGACATAAAGCTTGGAAATGCCAACAATCAAATATTCACAAACTACAGACAACGAATCTCAGACCCAAGGGAAAAGCAATTTCGCTAACAATATCGACTACAAGCATCAAAAGTAATCAACATTTAGCGAGATTTCGCGCCTACTTTGCGCTTCCTTATCTCACACCAAGCTTTACTCATCATCTCACGACTTTCGTCAGTGTTGTACAAGGTCTGTCTATGTAATCCCCACACGCTCCATTAATTCTCATTTCCACCTGAGGCGTTTATCAGCGTAAATTAACAATTAATCTTTTCTGTGCGCTAACACTGGAATTCAACCACTCATCCACAACCTCTGCTGCATGAATTGATGTTCTCATTCACCTACCTAATTTACCTACAACAATAACTTTATTCGCTCTATTGAGTGTTAGTGATGATGTACTGAATCAAAGAACCGGTTACAGTGAACTGGGTCAAAAGATCTGTTAAACGATAATAACTGATTTGATTGAAAGAAATTTTTCAGTTGAATGACAGAATTCAAAACAGAGAAACGATCCCAAAAAACGCACTAGCCGGGATAACTCTCCCTACAGTCTACAGAAAGTTCTCGGGAATGATGCCGATTTGAAAGTCCTTTGTCGATCCCGCTTTATTGTGGTACGAGCCCGACTGTTGTGGGAACAACTTGTTATGACCAGCGCGACCTTTTAGGTTATGTCGTTAGGGAGGAGAAGATGGGTAATGAAACTTCCTATCCTTAAATCATTTTCTTTAGGCATCTTACTCTCCAAATGGCCCTTCCGAATTACTATAAACACACCCCGTGAATTAACGGCTTTTTTCTGAGTTTATAGGAGGCTTACCAGGTCCGAGGTCGCTGATGGTTGGTTGAACTTGTCTGACAATTCGGTATACCGAGCGCCAAAACGTGAAGGATCTTCCTAATAGACTAGGTATGGCTCACTGTACGTATCATCCGCTATCCCGTAAACATTAATTTATCGTTTTACTATCTTGTTATTGGTGTTGTAACAGTTCTTTTCCCATCACCAAGCGGCACTTTAATCCAGCCCTCAGATCACTTCCCGTTAGTATAATTCCCACGACCTAGTCGATTTGTGTAACGTTGATTGAATGTGCCAGGATATGTCATGGGATACGAGGAAGCTAGATGAGCAAGAATATACTTCCACACAAAAAATAATCTCCACAACATCTAGATTGAAATTAAGATACTGAACAGATCAGAATCTGTCGAAAATACCCATTACATCATGGAACTGAACTCGCCAAACCCGATTCATGAAATACCCACAGTTGAACATCACTATTGCGTAGCTTGAGAACTTGTCTCACTGGCTTGCGAATTTCTCCTACCTCATTAATGATTTCTATTGTGCTTAGTTACTTTTGTTATTGTTGGTAGTGTTTTTGTAATCATTCAACTTTTGCTACTCTCGCGCTATCTGAACTCAGTTGCTTGCTACTTTCGACGCACTTTGATTATCATCATCATCCTCATCAGCAACATCATCATTATTAAACGAATTCGAATGGCAGCGATGACATTTCACTCTCCATTTCGCGCATTCGACTACGTCATTACGCAGCTTACCGCGTGCTAACTACCCCATCAACATTACTCAGTTTTTTTATTGTTTAGCCAGGAAGAGGTCTACTCGGCCAGCTACTGATAATGTAACTTGTGCGCTGTCCTATGAGCAATTTAATGGATTGAGTGAATATAATGAGGTGGGGGTGGAGGTGTTTGATGAACGGTAGTTCGCAAATGAAATCGAAGTCGGGGAGATGTGTCAGCACATTTTTAGCTATGGGAATTAGCATGAATGTTGTGTTTGCGACAATGGAATCCATTAATTTTGAGTGGTAGCAATCAGTACAGTTGGTTAGGTGATGAACTTGTGCGAGTCTATGGACACTAAAGAATAAAGCAATTTCATAAGATTGAGACATGACGTGAGAAGATCTCTGGGTGCCACAGAACTGACATCAAGTATGCGTAATAGCTGCAATGGATTTTAATTTATTCGACTTTGGTCTTTCAGATCCAAATTAGTAGACTTGTAGTGTATGGGTTTCCTTACCAAGAATCAAAGACTCCAGCAGCTTTGTCTAAACACAAGGGAATGGTTAGGAAAAAAAATAGCAAAACATAAGCTATCACACTCTTATTGTAATTGTAACTAACAGACCCGTCCTCCTCTTTAAAAATTTGCTTTTACTGTCCCCTTTCTCATCTCTCGTTTTCTCTTTTTTTTTTACCAATTTTTCGCCATCTCTCTTCTTAGTTCTTCCCATCCTCTTATTTCTCTCTCATATTTTTCTACTGTTACTCTTTTCCTTCCTCGTTTGCTGATTTACTTTAACAGTACTCTTCCCGAACTACGTTTCTCTTCCTTCTTTCAACTCGTCCTCTTTTCCCTGTCTCTCTTACAAACACCTTTGCCTGCAACGAGTATAACTTTATAGATTATATAGTTAAATAGCTATGAATATATAGCGAATTCAGCTTCTTCTTGCTGCTAGCGTGCCGCTAATAAGCCAATAGAATCCAAATCAACAGTTTTTAGAATTTTTGTCTGTCTGTCGGTATGTTTGTGCGCGCACCACTCAAAAACTGCTGCATGGAATTGAATACAACTTTCACCGTTACAGTAATAGACGTTTAGCTTACAACTTAAGGTATTAGATGTTTCGATCGGTCTCGGTGTTATCGATCTATTCAGGCATACATATGTATGTGAAACAGGATGACCCAAAATGTATTAGTACAACATGGGTATCAAACGAAAGGTGCTAATGAGTACTACAATAAGTGATGAGTTTAAGTGCAATAACTCAACTGATTTCGGAGATATAATAATGAAAATCGTGCTTAGTTTGTTATAATTCCTTAAATAAATCATGGAGGGTTCTCTACCCATCGATTCGCAAGTTGAATATTTTCAGCTCATTAATGAACTTTGGACGATATCAAAAGGTCAAATAAACCCAAAAGCATGTGGACGTCGCATAAAAACTTTATAAGCCGCTTTGGGAATTTTGTACAACAACAAATGTTAATTTGCATAGTCGTCTGTCTGCTCGAATTGCATTTGTGTGTTTTTTTTTGTAAATTTTTGTTGTTGTAATGGCAAAACTCTTGTGAATGCGGCATACTCAATAGAGCAATTAACTAAAATAAATACTTAATTGTGGTATTTTCAAAGCCCTAATGCCAATACATTTTCCGCATATTTAGTTGCCTAAATATATTTTGAGTGAGCATTAAATAAAAATAAAAACTACACCAAATTAAATATTAAACAAAACGACCACTAATTGCAAATTAGCAGAGACCGTATTAAGCCAAATGTTGCCACTGAAGTATTTACCGTATTGTAACACATTTAAGCTGATTATATTGAGGGGTTGGAGGAGCAAACACCCGAGCTAGTCAGAAAAACTACTCATTTGCAACTAGAATTTTCCAACTGAGACGGAGTTCAGCAAAGAAAAAAAAAATTATTATGAAAAGACTGAATTAAAAACAAGTAAACTTTGTCACTTTTAAAGGGTACAAAAAAGTTGTATGTAATTTCGAATTTTAGAAAATTTTAATAAAAAAAAAAAAAAAAAAATTTAGTTCGCCTTTTAATTTTGAAATGACAGTTTTGCGAATTATACCTCATATATGTACATATGTATATGTATCTGAAGTAGTTCTGAAAAATAGTTTTCAAAATTTCACTTTTTTCCTGTTTTGTAAAGTTTGTTTTGTCAATATTTGGGAAACTACTTACTTTTTCGAAAAGTAAACTTTGGCACTTTCAGAAGGAGTACTTTGAAGTGAAAAAAAAAATATTTTGAAAATTAAAATCAAAATTTACAGTTTTAGAAAATTTTCAAACTCGAAAAAGTTAAAGTCCACTATTTTTTTCATGATGCATGTGATATATCTTAAAAACATACTGAAATTTTCATAGGTATGTTTTTCGGTTTTTCAAAAATTTGAAATTTTGAATTTTTAAAATTTTTATTTTGTCTACATTCTAGTCGGGCTTTATTAGTTAAACATAAAATTTATGAATTTTGATTCTTGACCAGTTTTTTTTTATGCTAGTAGGATGTACTTAAATTTGGAAAAAAAATGTTGTTTCTAATTTTAAAAAAATAAAAAATTTTCAAAATCCGAAAAAATTAAGTTCACTATAAAATTTTGGATCCAAATTTTTTTTGACACCTGACTGAAACTAAAAAAAAAATTTAAATCATCATAAACACTAAGATTCTGAATGAGACATTTTTTACGCATCCCAACTATTCTGCAAATGGAGCTCGATTTGTGTTCACAGATCAAAGCTCTGAAGCAGTGACATTTTAAACAAATCTTTTATATTGGAGTTCGCGATTTTTATCACACCTCAGACAATATTATTTTCTCCTTAGATCAAAGCGGTCTTGTGATTTTTAATTCACAAATCATCCATATGTACCTTAGACTTTCAAACATAAAGAGACATACTCGTAGATACATATGTACATATGTATGCAATCATGTCATTAGAAATGTCACTACAGATTTTCATTAAAACTTATGATACTTCTATTTGCGTACGAATAACACTGCACAGTGGGCCAGAGTAGGAGTAATTTCCTTGAAGCTAAAGCGAATCCTAATAAATATCAATCTGATCGGTAGTTTTTTTTAAAAGATTTCCGAAAGGAACGTATTTCTTTTCGAAAGTGTAAACAGAAATGTGGAAAATATAAATTTAAAAAAAGTGGGCGTGGCTTTTTAAAGAAGCTAATTAGCCATAACATAATTGACAAACATTTGTACGCTCAAATAAAATAAGATAAGGGTCGTAAGTAAGAGCGAAATCGGTTTGATAGTTACGCCCACTTTGGTATTGTCATAAAAGTTCCTCCGGAAGTTTTCGCCAACAAATAGCGATAGGAATATTCGTTGTTATTGCATTTGCAAGTTAAATTTTTATCCGCCTCTGGACCATTGAAACACCGCAAATGTTTTTGGATACGCGCTTTGAAGATGCTCTGAACCGGCCTAATAATGCACACATCTTCGACTCAGATATTCCTTTACTTTCTTCTCTAAATCCCACTGTGCATTAATATCACATTTACTAAAAGAAGTCCTTTGCTTACTTCCCTGCTTTTAATAAAATGCTCGGCTCTATTTGTCTTATCTCAGATTTTCATATTCACTTTTGTGAAACCAACGCACACATAGACAAATATGCTTTGAGCAAACAAATCTTTGTTTGGCTTTTTGAAAATACCCGTTAGAACAAGGGACAAGTCTAGGATGAGTCTGGAATGGGTCGCAAAATTGCATGGGAGTTAAGTGAGTTCTGATCTCTTTATATAGGTTGAAGTGGTCATATTTGTTGGAACTTATCCAATCGGAGGAGCAATTTCTAACCGAGCGGGTAGGTTTAGACGGATTGTCTCAGGTAAGCCCCATTGTTAGCTTTCGAGGTATCACTTATGGCTCACCATAGAAGAAAGTTATTGATCGTAGTCTACTCTCTCTAAATACTAGTTCCATTATCTTCAAGGGTATATTCCTCGGTATGTCATTACTTTGGCGTTTATGAAGAGCGCGCGCAATATCGCACACCATGGGAGGTATAACAAGGGACAATCTTGGCTACTATTCGCGTGAAGTTGTGAATCTGTTAGTGTCAAAACGAATATTTGATCGAAGCTATAGAATGGTTTGGCAAAATTTGTTTCGGCGTTTCCTGCGCCTTCCCTAAGAGTTGGTAGAATGTATACTAATCCGCTCTAAAGACAATCTGACAGATTCAAATAGACTCCCTAAGCTCACAGATGCCTGTCGAGTTGACAGTTTAACGAGCTGGATTTGTGACTCGAATAATTAGAGTTTCGCTCACGATATCGCATTCAATTTCGTCCCATCACTAGCCTTTCCTCCCACAAACACAGACGGACACTCACACCCATCCTTGCTACACAACGGATTCCGTGCACATTGAATGCACTTGTACTCGTCACACATCTCATAATCCACATTAATAAAACCTGTCGTAGCAGCAATGCAATTTTGTGTTGATTCAAAAACACTACTAAAAAGGAAGCTCCCATTAGGATGCATTTTCCAACTGAGACAATCCTTTGAGTAATAAATGAGTATGGGAGGAAGGACTACATGAAGCTGGCAAGGCAAATGAATATTGCATTGAAAAGTCTTCACTTAGTATTTGAGTTTCATCTAACACCGAGATGTGCTGATAAGAGATATTATGTGAAGATAAGACAAGAAGAATGCTCGAAATGAGCGCAACTGCCAAATGAAGCAAATTAGAATGAAATAGGAAACCTCAAAAGATGACTAGGACCACGTGCGTTTATGAGCAAGCTATGATTTTACAAAAGCCAAAAGCGCTTAGAAATAGTCCACCTATTTCATAATTTTAAAATTTCAAAAATCATTTAAGCGCTCATAAAAAGGGCTAACTTTTTCTAGCACAAGGCGGGGAGGAGGGTGGGTACGTGGCGTGCTTTCAATGTTGAATGTTGGCGCGTTCATGAAAACATCAAAACATTTATAAACATGTTTTTTGTTTAACGCCAACCAAATCAAAAACAATCAACGTGTGACAAGCATTTTGCATTTTAATTAAAAATGCCACTACAGGCCCATTAGGGTGTGCCCGATTTGTTTTAATATACATAACAGTAACATGAAACGGTACTAGCCAGTGGTTCAAACAAAAACTTTATTCTGTTTTTCTTTATGTATTTTTTTTACTAACACAACATAAATATTTTTTTGTTTATTTATTTTATTTTATTTAATTGTGCTTCTAAATTTTATATCTATCTTTTCTTATTTTATTTTATATCACTTTTTTTAAGTTTTTTTTTAAACTTTTTTATTGTATTATCTTCGCTTTTTTATTTCTTGAGTTTTATTTTTGTTTTTGTTTTTTATATTTTTTTATACCTATTACTTTTTATATTATTTCAATATTTTTTCTACTAATTTATTTAATTACATGTTATTTTATTTAATTAATTTTTTTTTTATTTAGTTGAATTTAATTTGATTTAATTTGCTTTAATTCAGTTTTATCTTATTTTATTTTATTGTATTTTGTTCCATTTTATTTTATTTTATTTTATTTCATTTTGCTTTATTTTATTTTATTTTTTTTTATTTTGTTTTATTTTTTTTATTTTGTTTTATTTTATTTTATTTTATTTTATTTTATTTTATTTTATTTTATTTTATTTTATTTTATTTTATTTTATTTTATTTTATTTTATTTTATTTTATTTTATTTTATTTTATTTTATTTTATTTAATTTTGCTTTATTTTATTAAATTTTTTTTAATTTAATTTTATTTTTGTTATTTGATTTGCTTTATTTTATTTTTTCAATTTTATTTTATTTTACTTTATTTTTTGTGTTTATTTTAGTTAATAGTGTTTTTTTTTAATTTTTTGTATCAATCTTATTTTATCTAATTTTATTTTACAAATTTTTTTATATATTCTCTTGCATTTTATTTTGTATTTAATTTTTTTTGTATACTATTTTCTTATTTTGTTTTTTTTCCTTTACATAATCTAATTTGATCTTGTTTTATTTATTTCATTTAATTTAAGGTAATTTTATTTTATTTTATTTAATTGTTTTCTTTGAATATTTTTTTTGGCGTCAGTCTTTCTTATCTTATTTTACTTCTCTTATTTTTAAATATTATTATTTTTAATTACATATACGTTTTTCTTTTGTATTATATTTGCTTTATATAATTTTATTTTATTTCATATATTTTTTTACTTTTTCTAATTTATTATATTCGATTTAGTTTCTATTTCAAATATTACTGCTCCTTGTAAAATAACTAGCACCCTAATGTACATGAAGCACTTACTTGAATGCTCATGAATCGCCAATGTGTTTTAATGCTCGCTCCACATTTCATTTATCTCTTATCAACAATAATTGCAAATTCCTTTATAAAACACGTCTGCTTCTCCACTAATGATTTCGTTTTTAGTTTCTTTTATTTTACAGATTGCAGACGAAGTAAAAATGCCCAGCTACACATGAACGTCTTTCAAAAGAAATAATTTTGTCCAACACTTTGTTGTTCAGCAAGAAATGCGGACGATATCTTCAACGTCATTTGGTATATATATTGGATATAGCACGATCTGTTAAATGATTTTGGATACAAATTAAATAAGAAGAGGAACTATGTTGCAACGCACAAAATCTAATAAGAATCGAAAAGCTGCTAGTGGGAGGTAAGACAAGTTAATATATAATATGGTGGTAGTAAATAAAATCAAACAAACCGTCTGGTACCTAACAGTTTTTATTTTGAAAAAGGAAAAATTTAATTTGAAATAAGCAACCGTTATACTTTCTTTGCTTTCGTTTATTTGCGTTACTGCCGGAGCTTAAAAAGCTGTTGGACAGTTTGAGTGCTTGTGTGAATGTAAGTTTCACAGTTTTGCTATCGCTGCATGAATGCGGTTTGAGTACTAGCTATCGTGGCACAAATGCGCGCTGGCTTTCAAGCGCGCCACCTATCGACTTTAACGTGCAATTAAATATTTATGTGCTTGTGTTGTAACAAGTTATAACAGCTAAAGTTGAGTTGAGACATACATTGGTAGCTTTTGAAGTTTTTATAGACTGTGTTAGCTTTTTAGCTGTTATCTCATATTTATTTTAATTTACTTCTTTGCTATAAACAATACATAAACTTTTTAAAAGTGTATAAAATAATTTTTTTTTACATTTCAGATGCAGTGATGGAGATTCATCGACAAATGAGACGCCTGTGTTTGTAAGTAAATTTTATAAAAGTAGAAAGTATGTACCTAGTTTAGGTCATGAATGGACTTTTTGAAAAAAGGTTAAATCACAATAAATTGCCGACAACGCTGCGTCTCTCTACGTCTGTTGAAATTATCCCAAAAATCTAGAAATCACTTTTAAAATAAATTCTTGAAATATTTGCCACATTAACCCAACTACAACAAAATATTCCAACAATTTGTAAAATAAATTCCCTTAACTCGTATTTCAAAACACATTCAATGACTTTTCAACTTTTGTCGCATTCTTTGCTTGGCATGCGACCACATGTCACACAACTCGACTCGACTCCACCGCCGTCATTCAGTTGCGTTCGGCATATCCGACACGCTTACCGCCTCCAAATTTCTTTCTGCTCTTTTTAATTGGAGTCCGAGATTTGTTCTTGTTTTTGTTGTGGTTGTTTGAGTTGTTTGTTGGTCATGGCTTTTGTTGGAATTTAAACAACAATTGTTCTAACTCGCATTGTTGTTGTTCCTTACAAATATTTGGAATCGCGTTTTTTTCCTTGTGGTTGCTATGTGTTTTGATAGTAAATTTTACGATGTCAATGTGGCATGTGGCATGCAACCAGTCGCATGCTACACTTGTTTACAAAAAAAAAAAATGTGAAAAATCTAAATTCGGCCAACAAAATGCGGCTTCCCCTCATTCCAAAGAAAGTTGTTCTCATGGAGGAGTGCGCTGACTCATATCAATTTCGTTTTATTTAAAAGCTGAATGTGTGTGTGTGTGTGTGGGTGTTAGTATAGGTGAATGGACAGAGGCGTAGGCAAATTTCGACCTATCAGGGGATGCTGCTTTTAATACTTACTTCAACCTTAGGTAACCCGTGATTGAATCTCCCAGTCAGTTAATGTTGAGCTCCTAAGCTTTTGTTGGGACAAGGGGTAAATACGTCAAATGTCAAATGGGGGCACGAAGCCCCGTAAGGCAGTACCAAAATATGACAGAACTTGAGCTGCATGGGAGTAATAATACTCTACCCTGCGCTTAGCGCACACTCATCTCAGTTTAACTTGCAGCCCCCTCCAGGTTACGCACCTGCTCATGCTAATGTGTTGTATTCCTCCCATTCTTAGCTCGTGTTGCATCTATTTCCATTGTTATATTTCCTGCTTCATCACTTTAGTTCTTCTTCTGCTTCTTCTTCTTTTCTATTTTCAACTTGTCTACACCTCAATTTCATCGCTCGGTTGCTCGGTGGTGCATCATGCTTTGATGACTTTAATGACTTAATTTTGTCTATTGGGCGACGTTTTTCGTGTGTTCGCATTTTAATTGACGAGACGTGATGTCGTAAAGTTGAAAACTTGAAGCTTTGCTGCTCGTAGTTGACATTCGATTTCCGTGGCATATCGAACAACTGTGGAGCGTGTAAACAATGAACTTAAATTTTAAGAGATCTCTACGCATGATTGCGTGAGTGCGGGGCTGGGTATGGGGGGCTACAACTTTTAGAGGAGAGGGAACAGCTGTTTTAGATTCCAGAAAAGTTCTGACTATGCGAACCTTCTGTCTCCATGCAGCTGGCGCTGTATCAGGCGAGTTCAAACATACGATAAGCTCTCCAGCTCCGTCTTGCTTAAGGTTTGTGAGGCAAATAAAGACGGATCGCGTATCTTCTACACTTTACGGCGGTTCGCAACTCTTATGAGACAAATTGATAAGCTAACTCCAGCTGCTACCTCAACAAGAAAAGCAGTCCCGCTGCAACCTTGCGGTCGGGCAAGGGTCCCACCTGGTAGGATAAGCTTAAGTACTAAGGATGCCTAGATATCACCCGGCAACACTTCCACAAAAACTACTTCGGGTACTAGTCTAGGCGGTATATTTTATCTAGGAAAATTAAGGATTACTGAGTTTACCCGAGCGGGCTTCGACTGAGGTTTACTACATTGTGAGTTCAGTTCAGGTTTTGTTGTCACGACTATGTAGGTATCGGGTTACTCGCTTCTCCTCAAAGTCCGATAGCGTAAAGAAGTCACCCCTGATGAGAGAGACAGAGCACAGTTCAACTTAGAGTGTGACTAAAATTTAAGCGAGGCAATTTAAGGTGGAAAGTTCATATTGAGAGTATCCTATGAATCATTTAATCATCATTGCAAACTCGTTTAAATATATTTTTTGATTTCTCCTTTCCAGGCCTCGGTGCATCGGCCACGACATAACTCGGCCGCTAGACGCGATGCTGCGTCCAAAGGGGCGATAACAACGAATGAGGGTGGTGGTCATGCACAACGACCCAGCTTCCATCAATACCAGCAACAACGTAAATTACAACATCAGCTACAACAACAACAACAACAACAACAGCAACAACAAATGCAACAACAACTTTTACACCAACAAACAGCCAACAATGAAAACTTGAACGGCACACAAAAGCAAATCAAATCCAATCGGAATTGGAGTGAACAACAACAAAAACAACTGGATATGCAACGTCAGCAACAGCAACAACAAGCACAACAACAATCGATTGTCATTGACACTGCAACGAAGCAATCAATTGCGGTAGCAATGCCGCAATCATATCCGACGAGTCAAAGTAAATCGAACGACAGAGCGCAAAGTGATTTGTCGTCGTCGCCGACTAAGACCAGCCGTATACCAGTGCAACACCAACAGCAGCAGTTAGAGCAGCTACAACAGCAACAACAACAAACCAATTTTAATCAAATATCAAAAACCGCTACAAATCTATTGAACGATATTTACGAGCGTCACTTGCTAAGTCACACGATGTTCCCGAGCGGCGATGGTGGCGGAGGTGAGAGGCAGCTGGAGCAATACCAAATGCAACAGCAAGCAGAACAGAAACAACAGGAGCAGCAAAAGCAACAGAAGCTGCTGCAACAACAACATGCGCAAAAGCAACAACAAGCAGCTCGCCATCAACTACAACAACAGCAACAACGTTTCTTGGCATCACGTCAAGTGGGACATGAGGTGGAGCAGAAGAGCTCAGTAGTTCAGCCGCAGCAGCAGCAACAACAAAAACAACAACAACAACAACAACAACAGAGACATCAAGCACAACAACAAAAACCTTTACAACAATCATCACGTCACCACTATTTGTCGCCACCCGCAAATAACCAGCAACAACATGCACCACAAGATGTTGCCACAAAGTCCTCAGCAACATTTGTCCCTATACATGGCGTCAGCAGCAAGCAACATGTTGCACAGAAACCTTTACACTTTTTAAAATTACCACCACCACCACCAGTGCCACCAACGATGTTGCCAAAACAATCAGCGCACGAGAAACGAGCTTCCGTCGATTTGGGTAGCTACAAATCGTATCAGGAACATTTTCAATTCTCCGATGGCTATGTGGAGCCCGTCGATAGTCGGCAACATTTTCTGCTGCAGTCAGATGCAGCGGCAGCTCAACAAACACCACCACCGCCGGCGCCACTCAATCACGTTTATGAGACAATCAAAGAGCGTCCACCACTGCCGCCACCGAAAAATGTTGGAACACATCCGGGGAGACGTGGCGAAAGCGTGAGAAAAGATGTGGCGCCGCCGCTACCACCAACGCGTCAACTAAGGAGGCGTGTGGAGGCTGGTGGCACTGTTGGTAGAGTAGCGAAGTCGGGTCATATGAAGCGCGCATCGGGTGTAACAACAACAACGGTGAATACCGGTCACAGCCGTGTGGATGGTGGCGCAGTTGCGATGGGTAAACTCAATAGTAAAATGTTGCCTATGCAGCCGCCAGCTTATGTCGAGCCACCAAATGCGGCGCTGAAACATGCAGCTCAACAACAACAAGGGCAGCAACAACAACGCCACAAATTGCAACAACAACAACAACAGCAATATAATACGCAACAGCGCACCAAAGCTGATGGCGAACAGCGTCCTTACATTTATCAGAAATTACGTGAGCAACAACAACAACAGCAACAGCAAATACAACAACAACCACAAAGTCCACAACAACAACAACAACCAAGTATGAAATCAGCAACACAACGCAGCACACTCAACACCGCACAGCACACTCAAGAGCGCGAACATCCATTGGGCGCACATGCCGAACAACAACAAAAACACAACGTGAACGGTCAACAAAAGGGCACAAAGCCTACAGAAACTATGCTAGCCCAATCAATTGCAGCAGCAGGCGCAACAAGCATCACAAAAGCTACAATCCATGGCACACCCACCATCAACTCAACGTCTTTAGCTGGTGCTGGTACTACCATTGATGTGTCTGATAGCTCAGTGGAGTTGTTGTTGCATCAAGCCGGTTTGCTGCATTCACATGCTAGCTCATTAAGGGCACATCACAGCAACAACAAAAGCTCACATGCAACTAATAATAATAATAATGCCAACCACATTGGCGCCAACACCAACACCAACATAATAACACCACCCGCTCCACATCCGACACGTCCCAATGCTCTACCCATCGTATTCGAAGAGGATACGGGCGAATTTCAGGATGTACTTGTGCTCGAGGAGGACGGCACGGCTAAATTGCCATATCGACATGGTAAAATTGAGGTGCGTTTGGAGACGGCGCAGGCGATGGTCGCAGCTGCTTATTATGCCAGGTAAGTGTTTGGATATACCCGATAGTGGTAGCATAAAAAAGTCGTTTAAACTTATTGTTTTATAACTTTGAAAGTGATTTGCTTTCGGCTTAAGGGATTTTAATGAAATTTGACCTGATTATGTTTTTATAGCGTTGCCACCTATTTGAATATTTTTTTTAAATTAATTAAGATACATATGCCCATTCATATAGCAAAAGTAGAATATTTTAAGTCTTATTTCAATTAGAAATATATTTATATACATATCAATATATTTATAAGTGGAGCTACGTCATAGGGTGGCCACCTAATTCTACTATATTTGTGCTAGTATCTCGAAAACGCCTTGACTTATTTTACGAAAATTTGTAAATAGATTATCGGCTAAAATGTAAGCTACATTATTTAATTCTGGTACGTTTTAATAAAATAAAAACGGTATTGCATCCTCTCAGAAATTAAAAAAAAATATAACCTTAAATGCTACTGAATTTCATTACTGGGTATATGCTGCAAAATATGCGCTTTCATCCGAACTTATTCTTTCCTCCACATTTTGATTAGATTTGCGGCATCATGAGGGAGATCCTACTAATACTCGTTGATAGATTGAAAATGATTTCATATAGATAAGATTGTTTGGAGTGAAGCGATTTATTTGTGTATGTGTGTGCGATTTAATTAAGTGGTCCACCTTGTATAGCTCACGCTTGTTATATGTAGTATACTTATAGGCGCACAAAGCCGCTTTTCACCTATTTCAATGATTGGCATAACAAAGTATTGATTGTTGTTGCTTTTATGCCTTTTTGCGCCTTTCATGCTTTGCTATTTTCTCCTTCTACCAGCTCCACGTTCGTGTTTGTAGTTTGTGCTGGCTTCTATTTGCGATTATTATCATCAATGGTTTTTCTTTCTATGCCGCTTTTATGTTTTGCCGCAAAATTTTAAAACGGTCATTGGTCGTAATGAAGCAGGTATCTACTAAAGATGTTTATCTCGCTTTCAAGTTATGGCGGCAGTTCTTTAGAAGGTGGAACAATGGAAAAAGAAAATATTTATACTGATTGGCGAAGGAATTTTCAACGATGAAATAAATTAAAATTGAATTAAAAGAACCTGGAACAAAAAAGGACATAGTTTCTTAATAAAAAATAAAATAAAATAAAGTTAAATAAAATAAAATAAAATAAAATAAAATAAAATAAAATAAAATAAAATAAAATAAAATAAAATAAAATAAAATAAAATAAAATAAAATAAAATAAAATAGAATAGAATAAAATAAAATAAAATAAAATAAAATAAAATAAAATAAAATAAAATAAAATAAAATAAAATAAAATAAAATAAAATAAAATAAGATAAATTTAAATTAAAGTAAAATAAAATAAATTAAAATAAAATGCGAAGTAGATGTTATACAAGCTTATCCACTTCTCCTGCTTTGTATCTTTTTTTTTTTGGTTTCTGATACTTTTGGTTTGATTTCTATTTGCCATTGATGTAATCCTTGCTGTCAGCATGCAACAATGTCCTTGATGTTTGTTGTTTATTTAATGTTTTTTCATTCCTTCTTTATTTTATGTAGTTTCCTTTTTTTTCCTTCGCTTGTATTTGACTGCTTCATTACATGGTCAGTGCTGAGTTTTTTGTCCGACTATTGAATTTGCGGTTATTTTGATCCAGTTTTCAGCCCCCATTATTCTCTTCGCAGGATGCAGTGTGCAATCTCTTTTTGTATCAGTCGTGTGCAAGAATTCAAAAAGTGTTTGATTATTCTGATTTTTCTGATTTTCCACAGCGTACTCACGTTTAGGGTTCAAAGTTTGCATGATGACTGGTAAATATGTATATTTGTTTGAGTACTCGTATTACTGTTGTTTGCTATTAGAGCGAAATATCCACAATATCCCACAGCGAGGTAGCTAATAGTCGGTTTCACCTGAACTCATATTTCCTTGCCAATTACCCTTTCCTCTCTCACGTGTTTTTTTTTTTTATTTTCATGGCAGGTTTCTATGAAATTTGATTTCTCCTGTTCCCATGTGTAGCTCTTTTTTTCTCGTTGTCCTTTATTTTTAATTATTCTCTTATTTGTTGTATCCTTTTTTGTTGTAATTCCGTCTATTTTCCTGTTATGCGCTCCACTGTTTTTCATTTTGTTTGCCCTTTTTTGCTACAATTTTAATCAATGATGGATACATTACGACGTGGTTTATATTCGTTACCTGCCGCGCAACTCTCAGTCTCTGGCTCACGCTGCTCAGCATTTCCTTTTTTCAGTTCATCTTTTATCTCTATTGAATAATCCTTTAAATTGTGTCGTAATGTCTCAATGTCATTCATGATGATGTTCTGTTCCATTTTTGCTATGCTTAGGAAGGTAGTCTTTTGTTTATTTCAATGCTATTTTCAGTGACTTTTGTCATATCCCAAAATGGTTATGCAGTATTTTTTTGTGTGATAAATTTACTTACTACATACCTTTTGTTTTTGTTTTTATTTATACTTTATTGACCGTCTGTCTTTTGCATGCAAACAAGTTCATTAGGTTAAAATGTTCTGGGTGAATGTGCTTTGAGCTTTGTTGATTGGACTCCATGTGATGGCAATGTTATTCATTTCACGTTGGTCATGTGCTGACATTTTACTCAATTAGAAATTATTTTCCTTATCCAATTTATTTTTTTTGAATATTTATTGATTAAGTAGTTTTGTTGTTTGTTTACATTAAATTAATTTGTGCATCAAAAACCACGTTGTCATCTGACTTTGTTTTATATTTCTTCCAAAGATATTCGGAATTAAAAGTGTCACCTAATGTGCAGAAGAGAACATCCAACATCCATGCTTGGCAATCCTAAGTTATTAGTTCAAATGGTCTTGAGTTCTGAAATTCAATTTAGTCTGGCCTAGCATAAGTTACTTCAAGACTAAGACTACCAAGCAGGTTTTTACTTTCTTAAATTGACCCATCATTCACGTCCTTCTTAAAAAGTGTTCTTGTCCCGTAAGGAGTACAACATTTCAGTAAGTTTCTGCCAGCAGCTGCATCCCTCTATGCCAAGATGTAAGAAATTTTAGTACCGCTTTTTATCCTGTGACTTCTAAGGGATATAATATCACATTTGGAATGTTTTAGCCAAAGCATCACCCCTCTTCTTATTTCGTTGTACTCACCAGTCATGTGTTCTAATTGACAGTTTATGTGACAGCTGTCAATATTGAGATAATGTACTGTTAGCTTTATGACATATTGCAGCCAGTAGAAATTGTTTAAGTTAGTATTTAGGGTTTCTAAGAACAAATATAAAACTTTAACACTTACATTAACACACATACACGCATACATATGTATGTAACGCGTAATAAAACTTGAAACCAATTTTGAAAAATCGTTTAGGTTAATACCCTAACCTCTAAAAACTAATTTCAGAACAACTCTACGCTTTAGTAATGACCTCCAAAATGCCTTTGTGAAAATCTCTTTGGATATTTTTTCTAAATTTTTTTTCTATTTTTGTATCACGTTTGGTGCTTGTCGTTTCTTGTTTCTACACCAGCTGGCTATTTAGTAATGCGTCCCAAGTGTGTCGCTAAATTGATGACTTTGGTCATTCCCCTACAATTTTCCAGTGTTCAACGCAATGCTTCTTCTTGCTTAAAGTAAACTAGTGTGAGGCGCTTTTGGGAAAAATCAGAAACTATAAAAACCAAAGCTATTCGTTGAATTTCCTTTCAATATCTAACTTGAGACACGTGTTTTGTTTTTGTTATTGTTTCTCTGTAGTTGGGGTTCATACAATTACATACTTCCTAATGAGTTATTTGTTGTTGTCTCTTAGCGTGGGTGAGTATGTGAAACGGAAATGCTTTCAAGTGCTTCTTGAGCTAATAGCGCAAGTGTTGTTGTTAAGAATAATATTCAAACATTCGAGTGTTGATTTCAGCAACCGATACTCAATACTCAAGCGGTTTTTCTATTGTTTCATTGATTAAACGATAGCTGTTTTTTTTGTTGTTGGTTAGCATATAATTCTGTAAGTTTTCTTTTTTCCTATTTGGCGCTTTTGTTGTTTTCACCTAGTCGTATTGTTTTTGTTCATCATAGCAGTTTTAGTGAAATGATTTGAATTGGTTTTTGTGTTAATTGCAATCGGTTTTATTGCATTCAATTATTTGCTTTTGTAATTTAGTTTTTCATGTATTTTTATGTGAATCATTAATTTTTATGATGCTCTATTTTAGCAAATCTAATGAACATAGAGCAACAAGTAAAGAGCTAACTAGTAAGGGAGCCTCGTTTGGGGGAAAGCGAATTTTAAACACTACACCATAAATCTAATGAAAAATAACAAACTTCATTAGCTCAAGGCCAAGAATTATAATTTTTATTAAAAGTATTATCATATTTATTTCTCAATTATTTTTTTTTAGAATACGAAAATTTTGTAACAACCGCCATCGATTTGCTTACAAGTGGTTTCGTTTCAAAAGTTGTTATACTTCTTCATCATATTTGTCATGCTTTGTTAATCTTTAGGCTATCAGAACGATAGGCTTTTTTGTCGCCTAAGCTCCTGCTTCTACCACAACATTGATGAGTTTTTGCGACACTTGCGATTGATATAAACTACTGAACTAACTATAGTTCCACCTTTTAAATCCCTCCCGAACCTTGTTCTCTCACTACTGAGTAAACAGAAGTGATGGTAAATATGATTATAATTATCGTTCAGTCAGAAATATGAAATCTGAAGTTTATCCCGATCCCAAAAAGCATCAGTTAAGAGACTTGAACTTGATTTAGATGGAACCAAAAACTAAGTTAAATTAAGCTATGATGTATTCGTCTAGGGAAAAGGGGTTTTTTGGTACCCAGCTCCAGAAAACTCCAGGTGGTGTTTTTTTTTTAAACTCTGAATAGGCTGTTTTGGTATGTTTTAGTAGGCTTACAATCTAAGTTATGTCTGGCATACCGTGTTATTGATAATATTATGTATATAGCATAGGGATTCTGATCTAAGTGAGTCCCTCTATGAGAACCTGTCAGACCAAATGTTGTTTACTAAGTCTATACAATAAAAAAAGTTGACGATTTCACAACGTAATTCCCAGTAACATAAATCAACCAAAAACCAAAGTAATTTATGCAATATTAATCCATATCAAACGTCAAACATACAAATAATTACACAAAATGAAGGCACCAAACAACTAAAGACATATCAAAAATATTTTAATCCCACAAAATATGAGACTTATGCATGTCACTCATTGATTTTTCAACTCCAACTAGCGAAGGCAGTCCCCCCCATCCAAGCAAAATGCCTTCCGTTTCCACTTTTAATTTATCATTCCATAAACAGAGGAAACAGAAACTCCCAACTAATTGCGGCAATACAATGCTATTTTCAAGGCTAAGAACAACAACAAGATTTTTAAAAAGTCACTCATTACAACAACCAAAAAAAAAAACAAAAAAAGAAATCAAACAAACAAGACAAAATGAGCTAAAAAAGAAAGTATGGCAGTGACATTGTGAAGATGAAGAGTCTAGCATACGAACATGTCTGAGGCTACTTATGTGACTTAAATGTTGTTTTTGTTGTTGTTGTTGTTAAGTAGACTTTTTAAATTTCTTTTTATACACATTTTTCTTCATAAAATTGAATTGCGTGCTTTTTACAAGAAATAATTTATTTGGAAGCTGCGCCGCACACACACGCTCCCTCAAATGTTTATTTATTTTTGTTATTGTTTTTATTGTTTATATGTTTTCTTGTTTTCCTCTTTTTGTTCCGCAGATCTTCTTGTCATTACAGTTGACATGCAGTAAGGCACTTAAGCGTGTGTCCCCCCAGCCAAACTTGCAACATTTTCACGGCAGTTTGAGTGTGTTACTGGGTGCGTGGTAGGGTGTGCTATTATTCGATTTGTTTTGAAATCGGTTTTAGGTAAATTTCAAGGAGGGAAGGTTTTTTTTGTATTTTACGCGAACTATTCCTTCACCTTTGTGGTATAAAGCATTCTGAGTGCCTTCGCTTCTAGCCCGGTGGGACAGATCCAGTTTCACTGATGCTGGGGAGCTCTGTGCGCCCTCCCTCCACTGTCTCAAATTATATAATCTATATTTTTCTAACCCAATTGGGTACTTGTCCAAGTAAACTTATACCTGTAGAGTGAACTACTAAACTTTCTCAATTCGTTCATTTGGGGTGTCTTCGTGCTATTAATCTGTTTTCCAAAAGATGCTGGAAGTTAATGGTACCATCTAAATTTAAGGAAGAGCAGGAGATTTATAGCTGAAGGGGTGAACATCTTAGGCGTTCTGAACACCTCTTTTAGTATAGCCACAAGAAGATGCCTTTGAGTAATCCTTAGAGGAAAATACATACCGCCCATTTCCTTGCTTAGAATAAGATCATAAAATACCAGTGATGCTGCCCTAAGAATCTTCGATAAGATTAAGCGTGATCTTGAAATTCGGAGATTTTGAAACTTTTTTGTTTTGAAAAACTTTCAGGCGGAATCTCGATATGGTTGTTCCATAACTTGAAGGTAATATTCCATTCATGATTAACTATTGCTGGACTAGCTAGAATTCTTTCTTAGATTTGGCCAAGCTTTTGATCTAGTTTTTTTCTTCCCTGGCCTCAGGGTATCGACTGTCCATGGCACAAGTCCATAGCCCCACTCGACATTACAAAAATTATTTGGAAATTTTTCGCAAAATTTAAGGAAAATACCCTGGTTCGGTACGAGCTATAGACCTATTAATAATTTTTTCTGCAGCGAAAAATTATTGTTTTTGGGTTTCTTAATAATTTTTAAGGAAAATATTGTAAAAAGGTGCATAGTCAAGCACCCTAGTATGAGAGCTTGTGATGAACCAATCATTCTATCCATAGATATGTAGAGACTTTCTCTGTGGAGCCACAGGATTTATGACAGCACAGATGTTTGCCATCATAATTTCTTGTCTTTTTAATAAATGTGTGCTTATTGTTTGTTTTTACTTTCTTTATTAATCATTTGGAATAAAAAAAAAACAACATTTCTTCTACACAAATTTTATGTAAACAAATTGATGTTTCATGTTGTTGTGTAAAATGATGTCAAAGGTGCAAGCGTGTAAATGGGCTATAGAAAACATAAAATCATAAATTAAAATGTTATATAGGAGAAGAAATAAAAATAATAATAATAAAAATAATAATAATAAAAATAATAATAATTATAATAAAATAAATTTAATGCGTGTGGATGAGATAGCCACAAACTGATTAGTGGAAACATATTTGGATCATTAAAGCTTTGGACTTCTAAATTAATATGAAAGCAAAGTGGAGGCCAAGATTTATAAAATTTGTTTGACAAATTTATATTATAAAATTCGACAGATAAAGGCAGGAGCAATGAACTCATTTTAAATCATTTTCCAAAGGATTTACTTAGATAAGCTCGAGGAAGGGCGAGGAGAATTTCCGGCTGGCCCTCTAAAAGCAAGACACATATATAAATTAAAGTCTTTTTTGAGAAGTACTATAGATCTTAGGCAGCGAACAGCTATTGCACTGCTTAAGATGAGCTCATCCTGCTTTTGTTTGCTCTCTTGAACTGTGGGTGAGACAGAATTCCACGTTCAGAAACATGCTTTGAATATGCGCTGTTTGCTTGACTTGAACTCGCGGCAAGGCTCTCCCCTTTTTAATGCGCCCGAAACGTTAAAAGGCACGTGACGGTTATGCATTACAGCCGCCCTTCCGCTGCAACTTCCTACCACCACACCATTACGTCATTAAAGCGCACGACACACCATGCATGTAAGCACAGAAGATTGGGCTAAGCAGACGGGTGGGGGGGGGACTAAATGGATGTCTCAAAGTGCGTTGCACACATTAAGATTATGAACGCATGTTGCACATTATCAAATTACCAAATCGGTATTTGTTGCACTTAGACACGCATCATTGCCATCAACACTTGAGGAAATGAAAACAAAAAAAAGAAAAAAAAAAAATATTTCCAAAGTCATAGTGAGCTTATGAAGTGAAATAGCTTAAAGCTCCACAATGAAAAATATCTTTACATTAAGGAAGTTGTTTGTAATTTAAACAAATTCAGAAAATACAACAACACAAATGAATGCAAGCACTTAAAAAAAAAACAACCGAGCTCAAGTTACCTCAACTTATGAGCAAAGTGAAAGCACAAATCATCAATAAATTAGTAGTCTAACACGTTTCGAAAGCACTTTAAAAATTGGTCTACGCACATAACTTGGCAGGGCTGTTCAAAATGTGTATGAAAGTGGTAGTAGAAAAAGTTTTTCAAAACAGCCAAAGCGGATGTCATAAAAACCGAAAGTTTAATTTCCGTTCTTAGTAACCATTTGAGGTCTTTAATGGCAGAGCACAAATAATTTAGCAATGTTGCTAAACTTCAACTCTGATTAGAATCAGCAAATAAAGGAGTAGAACAATATGCAGGCATGTTTAAGATATTGTGTGTAGCTCAGTGAACGGCAAATACTTCCCGAGTAGTCGAAGTATGTTCGGTCTACATACAAACACAAAATCGGCGTTGTAGACAAGTAGAGTTCACACAGTGCTTGAATTACAAAAAAAATGTTATTATAGTCTTTTATTTTATATTTAATTTAATTTAATTTAATTTAACTTAACTTAATTTAACTTAATTTAATTTAATATAATTTAATTTAATTTAATTTAATTTAATTTAATTTAATTTAATTTAATTTAATTTAATTTAATTTAATTTAATTTAATTTAATTTAATTTAATTTAATTTAATTTAATTTAATTTAATTTAATTTAATTTAATTTAATTTAGTTTAATTTATTTAATTTAATTTAATTTAATTTAATTTAATTTAATTTAATTTAATTTAATTTAATTTAATTTAATTTAATTTAATTTAATTTAATTTAATTTAATTTAATTTAAATTAATTTAATTTAATTTAATTTAATTTAATTTAATTTAATTTAATTTAATTTAATTTAATTTAATTTAATTTAATTTAATTTAATTTAATTTAATTTAATTTAATTTAATTTAATTTAATTTAATTTAATTTAATTTAATTTAATTTAATTTTATTTAATTTAATTGAATTTAATTTAATTTAATTTAATTTAATTTAATTTGATTTAATTTAATTTAATTTAATTTAATTTAATTTAATTTAATTTAATTTAATTTAATTTTATTTTATTTTATTTTATTTTACTTTATTTCATTTTATTTTATTTTATTTTATTTTATTTTATTTTATTTTATTTTATTTTATTTTATTTTATTTTATTTTATTTTATTTTATTTTATTTTATTTTATTTTATTTTATTTTATTTTATTTTATTTTATTTTATTTTAGTTTATTTTATTTTAGTTTATTTTATTTTATTTTATTTTATTTTATTTTATTTTATTTTATTTTATTTTATTTTATTTTATATTATTTTATTTTATTTTATTTTATTTTATTTCATTTTATTTTATTTTATTCTATTTTATTTTATTTTATTTTATTTTATTTTATTTTATTTTATTTTATTTTATTTTATTTTATTTTATTTTATTTTATTTTATTTTATTTTATTTTATTTTATTTTATTTTATTTTATTTTTTTTTTTTTATTTTATTTTATTTTATTTTATTTTCATGTTTCCCTGCTTTTTTAATTATTCAATTATTATTTTATTTAAGAAACTCATTTTGAGCCCCCTGTTTTTGCCGATCACTGCCTTAAAGTGCTATGCTGTGCAAATAGCCCATTCAACACACTGCAACTCTTACTTCCTTGTTCGAAAGCCTTAATAACCGATTTGCAAACAACAACAATAAGTGCAAGTTTTATTACTTTTTCCAACTTTTAACGACTTTCATTGCGTGGTGGGTGTGTGCCTCTGCGCTGCTATAGCCAGTATACGATATTGCCTAGAAAAGTGTTGGCCCATGTAACAAATTCTAGTGTTGTGGAAGGGGTTTCAAACAAACACATGTTTGTTGGTTACAGTTTTTGGCATAAGTGGCAGCTGTTTTGGTCTTTAAGTGTTAATTCTTATAAAACTGTCATTTTCAATCTGAACATTCTATTGGTTATATTAAGGAGTGAGATAATATAATATTCGTTAATTCAATAATATTTGGCGACTAGGCAACATAAGGTATTTGATTAAAGCTGAATAAGATGGCTTTAATTTGAAGAAGAGGGTCCAATCGACTCATAGACTGAAGAAAAAGCTGAGAGAAAAGTGATTTAATAATCACGCTCTACGTCGAGAAACAGACTATTATAGACGCTGGTGTGTCGGCGCTTTGAGTATTCGGGAGAAGGGTTCCTCGTAGAATTTATGGGTTTGTTGCGAGTATTATAAGCTCTAGTTACAAGCAGTGAAAGAAATAGCCTCACACTCTGTTGGAAATATAAAGTGGATTCTGGATCCTAGTCAATTTAGACTATGCCCGACTCACCACTTCCATTTTCATCCTCTTTGTCTTCTCCTTCTTCTTCTTGCTGAGTCATCTGATTGCGTATCATTTATTGCTAGCTTGCGCTCATTTCAATCGCTTATTTGCCTTTACATAAATTCATTTATAAGCCCAATTGAAATCACTTCAATGCTGACAGTCATCTACAATGTACAATGCACTCACATATTTGTACAAAACAATACATAAAAGGATATTTTGTTGGGTATTCATTTCAATATTTACCTTCGCATCGACATTGTGGCCTCTTCAATATCCAACAATAAAGACAACAAACCAACCACTTACAAATTCAATAAGCCATTGCTCTGTTAAAATGTTGCAATGTTTGTTGTTATTTTTAGCAACAAATTGAGGGGATTCATTTGAGTGCAAGTACTTGTAAATGGGGTCATACAAAAGACACAAATGTATGAAGGGTGCAGATGCACTTCAAATCATACAAGCAAACATGCATGTCCACACATGTAGGAGAGGATATGTTTGTAATGTTCGTGAGTACTTAAGAGCAAATGTAAGATGCGTTGTGTTTGGGAATGTCCTTTTTTGTATTTATTTGATTTCTTTCTTGCTTTTATTATTTGATGTTCATTTTACTTTTATTTCGAGGAGGGTTGTTTCAATTAAAAATGTGCTTGTGGTACTCGTAGATTAGCGCCATTTAAATGCTAAAAAGGCATAAATCACTTTAGGAATTTTAGTGGGAGGATGAGATAATGAAAAGGGAAAGTGAACTGAGCTGTACATATGTAGATTTGAAAGAAATTGGAGCTATAAAATAAAAGAAATTTTTAAGTGCTGACTGCTGTAAAGTGCGTAGCCAAGTAACGACGGCAGGATGTGTGATTTTTTTGATACCCAGTAGTGCTAAGAAGCGAGATAGATATATTGTTATGTATATCAAAGTGTTCGGGAGGAACAGCAAAGTGGTTTTAGTCATGTGAGAAAATTTTTAATGTAATTTAAGCAGTTTTAATTGCTATTTGAAATGGGCGAAATCCGATTATAGACACGCCCACTTTTTTCTATAGAAAATTTTCAAAAAGACAAATTAATAATTAATAATTATTATGTACCCATACACCTATGTATGTATAAGGACTAAATTTGGTGATTGCATTAAAATTAAAGGGCTCAATTGATTAGCTTGACATGTTTCAAAAAGGGCGTGGTACCTCCCACTTTTGATTTTTTTACAAGTATTATTAATCAAAAATCATCAAAAATCTTTGAACGAAATTCTGCACACATATTTTATTCTTACAAAAAAGGCTGTAGAGAAAAATTAACAAAATCGGCTAACCACCGCGCCCACTTTTTTTTATAGAAGACTTTTTAAAATATCCTATTCTGCATTAATTTTTCAAGAAATAACTGCATATCTACTATGCTTCACTTGTAAAAAATCCATGTGAGATGAAATTCGAAAACATAAATTTAAAAAAATGGGCGTGGTCTCCGCCCCTTTTTTATAGTTAATTATGCAACAGAACTGTTAATGTCATAATTCGAAAAAAAAATTATTTTTCGTAACGAAATTTGTTGAAAATATTGATTTCAAAGCGTTGCCTATTTTTGTGGAAATGTGCGAAATCGGCCAAGGACCACACCTACATTTTAATGTAGTTCTAAAAAATGTGTTTGTAATAATTTAATTGTGATATTTCTGTTACTATTCAATTTATCACAAGAAGAAAGAACTTTTTAAGCAATGCTCAGCCGCGAATAAATTTTTTGGAAGTAGGCGTGGCACTGCCCACTTTTAATTATGAGAATTCTGTTATGTTCGAAGAAAATCCCTCTATATGCGGATACCTATATGTGCATTCGTGCTACCCCCCTATGAATTCGAGAAAATTATTCACACTCACCGCAACATTTAGTAAAAATTTAATTATGTGGATCACTAAGTGACAGAGTTAGGTGTGAGTTGCCCTACACATTTGACATTAAATTAGCAACACCTTCGGAAGTTGATGGATACACCGCAAAGTTAACTATGCTGCGAGCTGATTATGCACACTCCGCAAGCAAACATCAAAGCCAAACACTTCACAAGCGCTTATGACTGCTAAAGGTTAGGGTGAATATTTAGAATTTTTTAATTAATAACTTGACATTAAACAATTGACAAGCGAAACGAACTAAAAATCACTTGGAATTCGAAACCCCAATTGAGAGGGGGTCTCCATATAGTAAATGAAATCACTACACGTTGAACATTTGTAGTTTGCTGCTCGAGACATTGAATTCAAGATGTCATTGAAGCGCATCGCCACTTTAATAAACGATAAAACAAAAGGAAACGACAATTTGTGTTGACAGATGGACTGAGTGACAGGCGTGCAAGCAAACGAGCTGTACGAGCAGATGAGTGTAACGAATGTTTCAATGTGGCGCTCAGGTTGCCATTTAACTCGTACGCAAGTAGGGGAACATACCAATTCGTTGCATTCTAAATTTAAACTCAAATTCTCAGGAGTGCGGTGAGTAGCTGCTCAAGTGGCTTACTTTGGTATGTATTAAATATTTATTCGTTTATGGAAGATACACTTCAGTCTCTGCTTTTTGACATTTCATAGTTTCAACAAGCAATAATGCCAACAATTCTTCATCACTTCACCTTTGCTGAGGGGAATGAAAGGCTATTTTATCGCTGCTTGGGGAGTAAGCATACTTAAGCATCTGACAATTTTGTATTTGGATTTACTGTAATATTTTCATTCTATAAAATTTTTATTGGAAAAGTCATAATAATTTGTCACCTGTTTGGATTTGCTGTGGAAAAAGCAATTAGACACGTTCCACTTGCAATTAAATTTGAAAAGGTTAAAATGTTACAATTAGATAGAGAGCGAAAATTGGATAAATACCCTGTAGTAAAATTGAAAACCAGTGTCCCACAAAAGACGGTGTTAGAGCACAGATGGCGGTGCTTAGTTCGATTAAAGTCCTAGTTATTCTCGGTCTTGTGGAAATCGGAAACAACTCTCTCAAAAAAATTTTTTTTTTTTTTTGAAAAATGCCACTTGTCTAACCTAAAAATAAAATTTCGAATTTAAATATCTACCGTAAGTACTAGTGAGCATAATACTTTATCTTTTGGTAATTTGATATCTTACCATTTGCTCTCAGCTTCCTTCCACGAATTCTATTTCCGCTGATAACTTTAAATACAAAGCACATCTCAAGTCTCTTCTATAAAATACTACGACAAATTTACGACTTCCGCACTTACTCGTATTTACCGTAACAGACAAAAGGATGCACGTGTCGCGCTGGTGCAAGATTTCGCCGCGATTTTTGTTTAACCAAAGCAGTCGAACTGCTAATAAAAAAATTAAATAATCAAAAGTAATCAAAAAATGAAAAATTATCAAAAGTAATCAAAAAATGAAAAGTAATCAAAAATCTTAAAATAGTCAAAAATAATTAAAAATAAGCGAAAACAATTAAATAATGAAAACTAATCAAAAGTAATCAAAAATAATCAAAGTAATGTAAAAATTTTGATTTTTCTTGATATCAAGAAAAAAATTTTATAATTCCGTATTTTGAAAGGTTAGCAAATATAATCATTAACAATTTAAAATGAAAAAAATTAAATAATTTAAAATTATGAAACAATTTAACATAATCAGAAGTAATTAAAAATAATCAAAAGCAATTAAGTAATGAAAACTAATAAAAAGTAATCAAAAATAATCAAAATAATTTAAAAATTTAGATAGGTGATCCAATATAATCATTAACAATTTTAATTAACAAATAATAATCAAAAGTAATCAAAAATCTTAAAATAGTCAAAAATAATTAAAAATAATCAAAAACAATTAAAGAATGAAAACTAATCAAAAGTAATCAAAGTAATGTAAAAATTTTGATTTTTTTTGATATTAAGAAAAAAATATTTTGTTTAAGTCAATGGTAATTAATTGGTAATTCTGTATTTTGAAAGGTAAGCAAATGTAATCATTAAAACTTTAAAATAAAAGAATAATATAATTAAAAGTAATCTTAACACAATTTTTTTGTTTTTGCTTGGTTGTCTTATTTTGTTTGATTTTTTTTAGTTTTTAAAATTATATTTTTCCCATGGTAATCAATTAGTAATTGCAGATTTTGAACGATAATCAAAAATAATCATTTGAGGTTATTTATTATTATTTTGATTGCAGCGCCGTCGTCCTTTTTGAAAGTACATCGGAACGTGTGTGATTCAGCTTGATTGAATGTGTGCTCTAATGTCTGCATTGCATTTGAACCATGCCTTTGCAAATTAATGTTCTTGATAAGCACAAGCGTGTTCTCCTTAAAGTCTATTAGTGCAAATCGATATCCCATAAAAAACACTTATAAAGTGAAACTCTAGCGAACAAGTGCCACCAAACTCGTTTGCTCTGATTGCCAACACACTATTACGCTATGTCACGTGCTTTGTGAGTTTTTTATGAAAGAAAAAAAATGGAAGCTGCAAATATCTCAGCAACATATGCGACCACTTTCTTTTTCTAAAAAAAAACCATAGAAATTCTTAACAAAATATCAAATCTAAAATTGCTCCCGAAACAGTTTGTTGCTTACTTATCTTTCCGTTACTCCCACGCTCTCAATGCGCACCACGTCCTTAGTTCCCGCTCACGATTTGACAAGCATGACGATTTACGTGATTTTGACGTGTGTTGCAGAGCTGCCACGTACTTTGCTGCAGTTGCCAATATGTTGCGTGTCTTGCGTTTAGTACGTTTATGTTTGACAGCCACTGTTTCTTTTCGCTATTCCACGTAGCAAGTTTGTGTGCTCTGCGCCATTTTGTCAAAACAATTTTATTGTATTTTTGATAGAAATCACTAAAATACAAGCGAATAACATGTTTTCCGTTTCCTTTGGTGGCGCTTTTGTTGCTGAAATAAAAAAACGGAAAACGTAAATATTAAAAAACAAAATATATGTGCGTTTGAGTATTACGTAAACACTCATTGTTGTTGTTGTAGAGATGTTATTTTAAGCTAAAGAAACTCTTTTTTTTTATTAGTCTTTGGGTCGATCTGAATAAATATTTAAGTTTTAAATACTTGCTTTTAGAGATTTTGATTAATTTTAGCACTTTTATAGGGCGTATTTTGAAAAAGACAAACAAAAAATAAATTTTAAAGTTCCTAATTTTTATAAGTTTGAGATTTTTCTAAAATTTTGCGCTAAAAGTTTTGTTTTATACCTCTGACATATGTATGTATGTATCTAAAGATATCCTGAAATTTTAAGAGGGGTGTTTTTTTTTTTTTTTTTTTTGACAAAAACATCAAAATTTTTAATTTTATAAATATTTTTTTTTTTAAATTTTCTAGTCGACTACAATTTTTTAAACACAACATTTTTTAATTTGTATCCCTGATAAATTTTTTTGGTGCTAGTGGGATGAAAAGACAAATTTTTTAAATGAAATTTGCAAAGTTTCTAATTTTTAAAAAAAAATTGATATTCATATTAGAAAAATAATTAAAAACGCCATATAATTTTAGATCCAAATTTTTCCTTCACACCTCCATACATACATCCTCTATAAATTTTAAAATTTTCAGAAAGCTGTTTTGTTTTTTTCAAAATGTAAAACCTGAATTTTTTTTAATTTTATTAATTTTCTTTTCAAGTTCAATTACTTAAAAAAAATTTCTCAATTTGTTAAATTTTCAGTTACTAGTACTTGCAGTAATGTATGAGCGCGCACTCTCAAAACATTAACGCCACCCAACTCCATTCAAACTTTGAACACTTATACGCTCTGTCTCCGCTAAGGTAACTCCTGCTCTTCAATCGTTCGACAGCATCACGTTCTGGGCCATAAGCGTCAAACTTCGACGACATTATCGTTTCTTGCTGGCAATAGTGAGACGCACACATACCGTCGGACACAATTACAGTTACTCACACACACATTTCAATAAAACTGTCAAGGGCAGGGGCGCCGTCAAAGAGGGAACTTTCGTAGAAATTTCGTTTTATGTTACCTTTCCCGTCGCAACACCACACCACGGGAACCACCAAACCTAAAGAGATGATGTTAAAAATATTTACCCCTACGCCCGTGGTGAAGTGTTCATGTGTGTAAATTTTGTTGTTTTGTTCATTTCTTAAGATGTTGTCCAACGTTTTCTTGCCCATTATATTGTTATAATTTGTGCTTGCCATTGTTTTTAGCCTACATCCGGTGGGTTCAACACTCTTATTGCGCTCAAATCCCATGGTAATACAACGGATCATTAATCGACTTCAGAAGCAGATCCAATTATTCAAGTAGAAGGAATCAGCAAAGTGTAATGCGCTGTATTTTTATTTTTATTTTTATAAAAAGTTAGTGTTTTCATACTAAAAAATAAAAAAGAAATCAAATTATCTGGTTGAAAAATTAAACAATTTCTCTAGCTGGCCAAAATCGTTCTTGTTCCATTTTCATCTAACATTTTTTTATCTGGTTCAGAATCACGGCGGCTGGATGACGGCTATTGTATATTTTCATTGTTATTGTTGTTGCTATTCCTAACGCATGAAATGTCATTATTTAACGTGTGCGACATGTTTGGTTGCCATATTCACTTTTTTATTCGGCATGACTTTGTACGTCCCATTACTTAGCTCTTGTAAGTACCTATAGAGATTTTTTTTGCGTCTTTTGTGACATCTCCTGCTCCTGCTGCTGCTGCTGCTGCTGTTTTTTTTGTTTGGTGAAAAATATTTTTCGGTTATTAAGTTGTCACAATATGTTTTTTCCATAAACACCCATCGCCGCGCCCCTTGTACTTTGCTATTTTCGTATCCTTATTGTACATTTTGCTTCAGTCGTAATGTTTCTCTTACCACCCCATCATTCCACATTTGCTTGAGCTGTTGCTGTTGTATTCCTGTTAACTTCTTAAAATGAATTATGACATTTGTTGCCATTTTAGATGGCAACTCAAATGTCGAATGACGTCTTACAACGTGTTTGACATCTCGGCACTATATGTCATATTTTTTTAGTTGGTTGAGAGTAATGTTTTTAAATATTTTATTAGCAGGGTTATGGATGCATTAACCTCAGCGCAAAATATGGGTTAATGTTCTTAAGTGGCGCATAAATAAAAAATTTTAGTAGCAATTCATTTAATTCACTTTATTTGTCTGTTGGTATGACTCGTAAGAGGGTGGTAAACCACAGCGACCCCGTTGCCGCACGAAGAAAATTAGTCTTAAAAGCACTTTGCTTCGTCGCCCTTAATGTCAATTAAAGATTCAATTGCTTCGCAAAAAAAAAACTATTATTTCCTTAAAAGCAGGATTTGCAACAATATTACAATGGAAATCAAAAAGTGCTGATGATATTAATTTGATTGGCATCGCAAGCAATCAATGCCTTAAACATTTAAAAAGAAAAAAAAAATAATCGGAAGTAAATTTGCAATAAAAAAATAGAAATGCCAAAGAGAAATGTAGTAACTTCAGAAGTGTCACATACGAATGCTCTCAACTGGTTGACCATAAAAACCATTTAGCCAGTTTTTAGCCAGTTGTCAGTACTACTTCAAAAACTTGAGTGTGTGGCTGTGTAAGTAAATGAAAACGAAAAGAAAAATTTCCGAGTATGCGTTCGACAGGGCTGTCCGGATCATTGGGGGTCAGTGGAGTATTTGGAAGCTTTTGCCACATGATAAAATAAAATAAAATGAAATAAAATAAAATAAAATAAAATAAAATAAAATAAAAATAAAATAAAATAAAATAAATAAAATAAAATAAAATAAAATAAAATAAAATAAAATAAAATAAAATAAAATAAAATAAAATAAAATAAAATAAAATAAAATAAAATAAAATAAAATAAAATAAAATAAAATAAAATAAAATAAAATAAAATAAAATAAAATAAAATAAAATAAAATAAAATAAAATAATATAAAAAAAAGTAAAATAAAATAAAATAAAATAAAATAACATAAAATAAAATAAAATAAAATAAAATAAAATAAAATAAAATAAAATAAAATAAAATAAAATAAAATAAAATAAAATAAAATAAAATAAAATAAAATAAAATAAAATAAAATAAAATAAAATAAAATGAAATAAAAGAATATAAAATAAAATAAAATAAAATAAAATAAAATAAAATAAAATAAAATAAAATAAAATAAAATAAAATAAAATAAAATAAAATAAAATAAAATAAAATAAAATAAAATAAAATAAAATAAAATAAAATAAAATAAAATAAAATAAAATAAAATAAAATAAAATAAAATAAAATAAAATAAAATAAAATAAAATAATATAAAATAAAATAACATAAAATAAAATAAAATAAAATAAAAAAAAGTAAAATAAAATAAAATAAAATAAAATAAAATAAAATAAAATAAAATAAAATAAAATAAAAATAAAATAAAATAAAATAAAATAAAATAAAGAAAAAAAAAAAATAAAATAAAATAAAATAAAATAAAATCAAAAAAAATAGAATAAAATAAAGTAAAAGGGAAAAAAAATAAAAAAAAGTAAAATAAAATAAAATAAAATAAAAATAAAATAAAATAAAATAAATTAAAATAAAGTAAAATAAAAAAAAAATAAAATAAAATAAAATAAAATAAAATAAAATAAAATATTTTGTTGTTGGTTTTTGCGGTCTTTCTTGTTTTACATATTTGTAAGTTTTGCAAGCTCGAGAACCAGAGAAACAATAATTCGTAATGAATTTTAATTGTCAGTTTTTTGGGAAAAATTGATAATTGGAGAAAAATTACATTGCTAAATCACAGCGATGGATAGGATTACATGTTTCAGAGTTTCCAAGCTCATCATCAGATCCCTTTTCGGACACTGGGATATGAACCAGTGTCTGCACCAAAGCCGCTGTTAGGAAATTCTAACATCTAAGCTATGATGCCCTGTGACGTCACAATGCATTTATCTCCACTTCAATTAATTCCCTTTTGTTTGTTTGTTCTTGCCAACAGTGAGCACACATTGTTGTTAGACCTTCGGTCATACGAACGAATGTGAGTGCTGGACTTTTGTTTGTTTGTACATATTTAAAAATGTACATATTTTATAAAAAAAAAAAAAAAAAAAAAAAAAAAAATTAAATAATATAAAATAAAATAACATAAAATAAAATAAAATAAAATAAAATAAAATAAAATAAAATAAAATAAAATAAAATAAAATAAAATAAAATAAAACAAAATAAAAGAAAATAAATTTGAAGAAGTAAATTTTTGTGACGGAGAAGCTTAAGTTCCTATCCCTACTTCGTACGTCGCTGTGTGCCAAACTATCTGATCATATATGGATGTGCAGTGCTGCCAATTTCATGTGCAACTCAACGGCTTATGTTTGCTGTCTGCTACAAAAACAACAAATTGCTTTGAACAAAAAAAAAAAGAAAAAAACAAAAGGCCAAATAAACTATTCCATTGCATGAAATGGCCGCAAAGAACTTCATTTTATTTCTCATTCATTGTGTACCACATGCCACTTGCTGTCGGTGATGGACAAGTGCTGCCGCATTTATAGTAAAGGGACGTTGGGAGGCTGGCGGCGGTTAAGGTAGTGCATTTTGACCAAATACACCTCAACTACTCAAAGCATTACTATGTTGTTTGCCGGCACACATTGTAGTTGTCGTTGATCCTTTACAGGCAATAAAATTTCAATGTCGATACGAAGCTTTCACCTCGTGCATGCGCGCCTCTTCTTCCTTGACTGTTGTATTAAGTTTTGCTGTGTGGAAGTAAATGGACTTTGTTTGTCACACGTCTACTCGGTTGTTGTTTTTCTTTTTTTTACCTCTATTGTTTTTTTTTCGATTTCTATGTATTCTTATACCCAGACGCGCTGATGAGCAAGGGTACGAAAGGTCCCCTGGTTGATTTTAGTTTGTGACAAGAATGGGCCAAGTAAATTTTGGGAGCACATAAAATATAAAAAAAAATCTTTATTTCATAAATGTGGCAACTTCGTAAAAACAATCCAAGTGGCAACACTTCAGTAAGTGAGCTTAGATTGTAGAAAAATTTCATACAAATAATCTGAGCTGTTTCCGAAATAAAGTCGGTTATGCAAAATCAGAAATATAATTTGATTAGTTGGCAACCCTAGCTGGTAACCCTGCCTATAAATATTTTTTTTTTTAAATATGATGTAAAATACCTTTTACTTGACACTCAAAGCTACTAGTGGATATACAAGAAAAGCTCCTTTAAAGCTTGAAGTTTCGATTTATTTTTTAATCAAAAAGCTCTAGCGTCGTAAGTTTTCACTCCCTATCTACCTCTAGAAGCAATTGTGTATAAAAAGTATAGTCATTTGGTTCGACCAAAGGTTTTCTTGCACATTTTTGTTTTTATTTCCTTTTTTTCCTTCCTTCTTAATACTTTTATTTGTTTTATTGTTTGTTTTAAACTAGCCTCGATCCTGCGATTGTATTTTCAACTTTCAAATGGAACATTTGTACATAACCTGACAATCGAGTTCAATATTCATCTGCCATTTCTCATCCTTTCACCTCTTGATTGCCACAATTGCGTGCTCGCCAACCATCAGCACATACATATGTATCCCCCAAGTCGTCTTGACCAGCGTAGTGGTCGTCGCCTTGTTGCTCAAACTCGTTGTACAGTTCCTGTTCAGCAATTGATTTTTGTAGTTACTCTACATTCCTAACCTCTCACCCCTCCGTTGGCTGCTGTCTAGTTTCTGTTATGGGTCATTTAGCAATTTCTCTCTAATACCTCCGCATGTGCTCCTTGTTTCCTTCAAATTGTTTTCCTCTGTCTGTCGTGCACTTACTCCTGCTGTTTTTGTTGTTGTAAGTGTAGTTTTTTTTTTTTAGTTTTGCTGTACTTTTCAACAATGTCCAGCTTGCACTGCATTCCACACATATTCGTTCGATCAGCTACCACATTGCTCGTTATTACTTCATAACATCCAATACCGACTCCTTTCATACTCTCAGTTAAAGTTGTTAGTGCCTGTTTGAACTTGTGTTGGCTGCTCTTGCTCTTGCTCTTGCTTCTGGTCAATGTCTACCAGCATGCCAATGTCTGTCCAGTTTTTCATCCAATCTTCCATATTGTTCTAAATTGTGAAGGTTTGGTTAGTTAGCAATTTATGCTGGCTCTTTTATGCGATTATTCTTGCCCTTATTATTTTCATCTCACAGCCAATTGGTTCACACACTGCATTCTTTCAATATCGCTTTGGCTCCAACGTTGTGCTGGACAATGTGTGGTGCGTGTTAGCCAGCTTTTGTTACCAATAAACTCATTGTCATAAAGGGTATTTATTGTTGTTTAAGTGATGGTCGCTTGCAGTCAGCATCAATATAGTACTAAAAATGCAATAATCTGGGGAGTGGAGGACTGGATTGGTACAAATTATGTAAAGGGGTGTGGTCATAACCATTGTTTTTGGTCCACTCTGAACAAAGTAAAAAATTAATTTTAGTTACAATTACCGGTTTGATTGATTATTTTCTTGAGAATCCGTTTAATGATTGATTACCATTACTTTAAATTTGTAGAATTATTTTCCAAATAATTCAAAAATAATTATAAATAATCAAAACACACAAACATCGAAAGTTATCAAAAATAATTCAAAGAATACAAAGTTAAAATAGACAAAAAAACAAGAAAGAGATTAAAAACAATTACTTAAAATCAGAAATACATTTTTTATTAATCGCAATTTTGTTTTTAATTTTTTTAATAGTAATCAATTAATAATTGCCTCGTCTTCATTACAAAAAATAATCATTACCAAAAATTTCATGATTTTGGATCAGACCTGTTTAATAATGATTACCAGTTTGATTGATTATTTTCTGAGAATCCGTTTAATGAGTGATTACCATTACTTCCAATTTGTAAGATTTTTTTTTTCAATTTGATTATTATTAATTTCATTATTTCCAAAATAATCTACTACTTTAAAGAATTATTTTCCAATTATTTAAAAAATAATCATAAATATAAAAATAAAGAATAATGAAAAGAAATAAAAATTATGAAAAAATCAAACAAAAAAACATCGAAAATAATTTAAACTAATCATAAGAAAAAAATTAAAAACACAAAAAAAAAATTTTTAATAATCACTAGTAATCAAAAATACTTTTTCCTGTTTATTAATTCTAAAATATTATAATTTTTTTAAATTTAGTTTCATCGTAATCAATTAAGAAATAAAAAATTATTTTACACGATCATTAAAAAAGATTTAAAAAATTCAAAAAGAAAATCGATGGCATTAAAAAATAAAATAAACTAAAAATCATCTAAAATCAAAAGAAATCAAAAGAAATAAATTTTTTTTACTGTTTTTTTTCTATTTTTTAATTTATGATAAACAATTTTATTATAAAGATAGTCAAACAAAAAAAAAACGAAAAAAAGAAATAATGTTGGAACCAAAAATAGTTTTTTTTATTAATGGTAAAAAATTAGGATTTTTCAGGCTTATTAAAAAAATCGAATGTTTTCAAAAAAAAAATTCAAACTTATCAAAAAAACATTATGTGAGAAAAAAATTGCCCAACCTACCCCCAACCTCTTGAAAATAAAAAGTTTACTTTATTATTAAGTTACGTTGAACTTGTTTCGATTCTGCCGCTTCGTCCTGCAAATTAGTCATACCCAAAGGAATACCCTCTAAATCTTTCCAAATATACTCTCAGCTCGTTGCAGCTTTCCTTTGTTACCTTCATTTCTCATTTTGTGATTGTGTCAGTTTCCACTTTATTGCCACAAAAGTCAATATTCGTTCCACATTCTTGCTTTAAATCTGCTCTCTTTCATCGTCACACACAATTTCTCAAATTTACAAATACACCACACAACTTATGCTGCTATACAGAGAGAAGAAGCATTAAGGTTTAATGTATGTAAGTCGTCCACATGTATGTGAACCCAAGCAGCTTTAGACTTGTTATCCTTTCGCGCTCACCTAAAGTGCAGCCGTGTGACATTTTTCACATTTTACAGTCGACTCCATCTTTTGTGCAATTTTCTTCGTTTATTTTTTTTCGAGAATTTGTTACACTTTTCAACATGTCGTTTGATACCTGTGCGACGTGTGACGAGAAGTGTGTGGAAGTGCTTGCCACATATTTAGTTCGCACACTTGCTTTCCATTATTTGTACGCTATTGTTCGTGACAGGGCTACAAACCGTGTTGAAACCGTAACACTTTTGAACCCAAACGCTGGTATTAACGGGTTTTGTACAATTTTTAAATTGTTGTTCTTCTCGAGAAGTTTTCTTTTCTCCGCCGATCTAATACCAGCTTCTAGATCTACAATATTTCTGGGCAGAATACATTTGGGGTTATTGTTTGGCGATATTTTTTCTGGTGAATTTTGAGCGTTTTAACAAAAAAAAAAAAAAAACATATGAAAACCATTTTCTTAAGAACAACAATTTTCAGAGATTAATTTAGGGGGCCCACTAAACACTTTTTCCAATTTCTTCGCACCACTGAACCGAACCGCGCCGATTTCGGAATTGGTTTGCATCACTGCTCACTACTAAACTTAAAAAAAATAAGGAACGTTATTGTTGTTGCTACACAGTTGGCAATATAATGAAGGTAATAAGCCATGATTTTTCTTGACTTCTCGCCACATTTATCTCATGCCACAGCTGGTAGCTTACCATCAAACTTTCTACATAGAGTAAAAATTCAAAGGGCATTTGTATGTGTTTATGCTTGTACGTGTATATGTGTGTGTGTTTGAGTGAATTTCCTTGGCGTTACAGCAATAACATTAGATTCACACCATAAGCCACAAAACATAACGAGGCTGCTTAAGAGCAAACAACCAAATTCTCTACAGTTTCGTATACTCCTTTAGCTTAAGTAGTCCGAATGGGTGGTGCGTTGTGGGTGGAAGGGGTGCTTGGATTACTCCTTATGAAAATCTTCTACTCGTTCGCCGCCACTTTATATTTAAGTTTACACGCTTTGTTGTTGTAATGTTGCGCTAAAAATTTTAATGTCGCAACAACAGAGTTTATTTGTTGTTATTACCACATTGGGTGTTCGCAGTTGTCATATGTTTTTTGGTGGCAAAAAGTGTTGATGAGCATCATATGTTTCTTAAATTTTTATAGAAGCTAATACATGCATGGATAAATGGAGTTGGCTGGAATGTGATTAACGTTGTTGTTGGCGATGATGTGTGGGATTTAGTTCTCCCTTTTGAGAAAAAATTTTTGCACGCAGAGCTTAGCATAGATGTAAAGCAGACTTCCCTTTTTCTTTTGTTTAATACTTTTTTTCAATTGCTTTAAATTTTTATTTGAATGGAAAATTAAAATTTAGAAACAACCACCAAAACCGGTTTCGAAAGCTGCTAGAACTCTTCGTCAGAGACATTTATTAATTCGTTATTATTTCTTTAATTTCAGGTAATTCCAAAACATTTATTTCATCAGGTGGTAAGTCGTTTATGAAGGTTTACCTATATGCATTTAGTATAATTTCAATGACATCATAACATAACTGAGCATAGACCTAATACATCAAATGATGTAATTGTATTAATCGCTCGAAATAAAATAAAATGAAATGAAATAAAATAAAATAAAATAAAATAAAATAAAATAAAATAAAATAAAATAAAATAAAATAAAATCAAATAAAATAAAATAAAATCAAATAAAATAAAATAAAATCAAATAAAATAAAATAAAATAAAATAATATAAAATAAAATAAAATAAAAAAAAATAGAATAAAATAAAATAAAATAAAATAAAATAAAATAAAATAAAATAAAATAAAATAAAATCAAATAAAATAAAATAAAATAAAATAAAAAAATAAAAAATAAAATAAAATAAAATAAAATAAAATAAAATCAAATAAAATCAAATCAAATAAAATAAAATAAAAAAAAATAAAATAAAATAAAATAAAAAAAAATAAAATAAAATCAAATAAAATCAAATAAAATAAAATAAAACAGATTAATACTAAAGTAATGCAACGGAATAAAAAGAAGAAAGAAAGTTCATGGAAAATTAAAATATTCTAAAGAAAAGCACCACAATTTGTTAATAAAATTTTGCTGTATCTCACAAATTTAACAGTTATTGTCAACAAATTGAGTGTTGACAGATATAGACCGGATAACGTATTGATTGAGCCAAATAACTTACTTACCACATACGTAGTAGTGCCAAATAGAGAAATTTCCATACTTACTTAAGCTCATTGCAGTGTGCCGAAGTGCATTTCCATTCAACAATTGTTGTATTTGTATAAGTATGTCCTTTGGAATTTGCCTGCTTCACATCATTTGTCATTAAACTAGCAATTGCATTTCAATTTGACAGCATTAATCCACACCAAAAGGCAAGCAAAGAGCTAAAGCTAAGAGCAACAATAGCAACAAATGCAACAAAGCCAACAAAATACCACTTAAGTGAATTCTAAAGATTCTAGCAATTACAATTATTAAGCAAGCAAGCAAGCAAATAAGCAACAACAATATTACTAAGTGGCAAGATGATTGTTGCAAATGTTATTGCCGCCACTGCTGCGCTCGAAACATGACCTTAGCCAATTCTAACTCTACCTTTCTATTTATTTGTTGGTGTTCTGCATTCTGTTAAGTTCAAACTGCTCGGCATCTCTTGGCCTTTCGGATAACTCTCTACTAGCTACAGTTCTTTAGTTGTCAGCTGTCAATGGCTTATAACGATTTGCCACATAGTCACTTTGGTTTTGCTCCGTTTCGATTTTGTTGCTGATCAATGACGTTTGTGTTATTGTTATACCCGGTAGTGGTAGCAGACAAGAAAATTACTATTTTTTCGAAATTTGCTTAGTAATGTTTCGCAAGTAAAACTTTTTTAGCTTTTAAGTTAAGTTGAGAAAACAGCCTTTAATGTCGAAATTTGAGTAAACTAAAAAATCTCAATAATTCGAAATTGAATAAATCATGTAAATTGATTGCTAATCAAACATTCAAAGTAACATATATTTCTATTTCTTTAAGCTCCTCATGATTCGAAAACGAAATTTAGAAAGAAAACCGAATTCTGGTGAAATATTATAATACAATTTTCGACATCGAAAATTTATGAAGTTTAAAATTCTAACTATTTCTTATTTTTTTTTATTTTAATTGAAGTAAAAACTGAATATCGCGCTAGAGATGTTTGCTAAACTTGTGGAAAATTATTATTTTAAATTCAAATTAAATTTGAAAATAGGTTTAGATAAAAAATATTTTTCGATAATGAATTTATATAAAAAAGCTTTATATTCGAAAACATAAAATAAACAGATCTTAGAATTACGTATCTAAGAACGTAGAAAACCTTTTTTTTCGAAATTAATCGAACCCAATATTTCGAAGTCAATATCAGTTTTTCGATATCGTCAGTTTTTCGATATCGAAACTAACTGTTAAATTTTTTATCTAAAACTGAATTTTATTCATTTCCTCATAGAGCAAAACTATTCAATTGTTTTATAGCCAAGTCAAATTTTTCGATATCGAAAATTATTGCAATCTGAAAAATATATGCCAAAAGTAATGTCCAAAATGAAAATTGTTTTAAACATCATAGCCATAAAATCGGAAGCTTCAAAGAAAATCTAAAATTTATCGGTATCAAGAATTCACTGTTTGCTTGAAAACCACCACTGGGTATATAATACTCGCATTATTGCTCTCATTTCTTCATCTTTGGCTCTTGTTGGTGTTGTTGTTGTTTTTTGTAGTTTTAGCTGCTATTGCATTTATATGATTTGTCTAAATGTGAATTGACATGAACAATTTGCCGTGCGACAAGCTGCCACAAATCGCAATGGCAAAAACAAACAACAAAACCAACTAAAGAGAGCAACAACAACTCATAGACGTTTACCAGCTCAGCATTTACTGTATATTGATTTAACTCACTGACTGCCTGACTAAGTGCCAAACTGGATACTATGTGACTCTTACCTTGTCTACTACTTCCTCGCCAGCTCAAGTAAGCGCCTGCAAGGATGCCAAATTCTGCTTTGTAGTTAGTATCCAGATATGCATTTTGATGTTGCATAAATTCATAAATAAATAAAATTTGTTTGTACACTGTATTGTGAGTTGTTGCAGCTGACTGGCATCTAACCTGCTGCTTCTGCTCTCTGCTATAAATGCTATTATACCACTTTGAAAATTGTTAAATAAAATATTAACTTATGCAATTGTAATATTGTAAAGATTCCATAATGATGAGCGCATCTAACTGACAATGACTGGTTAGAAGCTTGGAAAGGTAAGGGGGAGACACAGTAAAGATTCAGCAGGCAACTGAAGTAGAGGATGAATTTTTGAAAATGTTCTCTTACCGAAAATTGCGAGTGCAAAGCTTTCAAGTCATCATAGCTACTTAGTAATTGTTGAATAGCTTTAGCTGCTGGAGATGCTGAGGAATGTTTCGAAAGTGGCAGCTAAGCAGAATTTTACAAAAACTAAAAAATAACCGATTATAGCTCTTATTTTTTTTCATTCGACAGAGGAACGATAAAACATTTCTATATAATTTAAATACGCTGAATGTAATGGTGTTAAGCGTTTTATAAAGTTAGCTAGAAAAATTATTTTTTTCCCTCGAGACTTTGGTGGTTTCATAAAGATTATAAAGGAAAAAATTATGCGTTTTTAGCCACCACACACCATTGAACTCAGCGTATCCAAATTGAAGAGAAATTACATATATGCAATATCTGTCGGATTTTCCAACTTTCGGACAACTGTCACTAGGATCTTCTAGCCAGCCCGCTTATCAACTACTTATATCTTATCAACTACTTATCACTATCCAATAATCGCCCTTCGTCATTCCTTACACTTCCTTTCATTGTCCCTTAAAATGTTGTATTTGTATGCATGTCTGTTCATTCTTATTTCCCTATCCTCCCACCAGCAACATTCTAATCGTTGTCTACTTCAACGAAACATTTTGCTGTTGAAATGTTTGTCAACAACACTTTCGTCTCATTTGCGCTCCATCGCTTGTTTGTCGTCTCGCTAAACTTCAACCAATTCAACAACAATTTTACTCAACTTGTTAGCTTCGCATAAAAACGAAACTTTTATCTGTGCGGTTCACTGTTAAAGATGTTACATATCGCTAAACCTAATTTGCAGTTTTAATTGAAGCACTTTTTTGTTAACTTTTTAAGGGTTTATTGGGGAAAGTTTTGTGGTTCAAAGTTTTCGCATATTTGTTTAGTCTCAACCCAATGACAATAGGTTGAGAGCAATTAAAATACGAATATTTATTTGATTTGCTAAATAATGCTTCATTTGATTTCAAAATAGCTACGTGTTGTTGTTGTAGTTTCAGCAAAAACAGTCAGATATCAGTCGTCATCGGCTACATCACTTGAAAATAAACTGCATTTAAAATAATTTATGTTCTCATCTGACTTCATAGGCCGATATAAGCTGGTTAATTACAGAGAGAATATGAGGTATGACATCAATCAAAGCATACTACAAGACCCCAAGCTCATACAATATTCTTCCTTGTAATAACAGTATGTGATGTCACATCATATGAATATTATTTGATGTGATGTGTTATGCTAAATTTGGATTCGCAATCAAGATGTTTTCATCAGGTTTTATATGTACATATATCTTGATTGGACATTTTTTTTGGCCATATATGTACAAAGCACATCATGTGATATGGCTTCAATTGTTGTGATGTCTATAGAGGCATCTTGTGATATGACATCAATTCATGAACATTTCAATTTTCCAAAAACATAATTAGAAGCCGAGTTAATTTCTTTCTTTTCTGACCAGCTACAAAAATCTGAAAATGAGCTGGTAATCGACTTTTATTATAAACTTGGCATGACTCCGTGTGATGTCATATTGTATGAATTTATTTCATGTGATGTGATGTGATAAGATCTGATTTGAAATAAATTATTTTCTAACCTACTACAACGATTTGCACATCAGCTGGTAGTCAACATTTATGATAATCTGAGCATGACTCGATGTGGTGTCATATCACAATGTGATGTGATACGATAAGCTCTGATTTAAAATCACTTATGTCTCCAACTGAACTTAATAGGCTTATTTAGATTATTATTTCTTGAGAATGGACTATGACTTATAAGTATATAACAAATAAGCTGATATGATTATAAACTCATCTTGCGATATCACAAAAATCGATGCATAACCTACAATATTGAATTCAGTCACTTTTAGTTTAATGTTATGTTGCCCTTTTATATCATATGATACATATCAACCAAACATCAACTCAAAGTTCAAAATTAACAATGCTTTTTTTTCAACCCACCCTAATACGTATGTGCTTTACTTCATTTCATATAACAAACCTTCATTGAAAATTATTACACGTTGACATAATTTCTTGCAAGGTTCTAATAAGCAAGTCAATTGCCTGCCCATATTCGCTGAATCGGCGATGTTTAACTGTCTGTCATGTTTGTCTTGCACAAACGTCCGCACTGACACTTATTTGATTTCCGACGCAGCATATGCCACATAATAACGTTACATACAAAAATACTTAAAATAGGGTAAAGCATTTATCTCGGAACAGATGTTTGATTATAAATAGAACTGGAAAGTTCAAATGCAGAAAGGCGGGGTTATTCATAATCGGTAACCATAACCGTAACTACAGTGCACTCGCGAAAACTCGAACACACGATAACTCGAACATTCGGAAACTTGAACATTTTTTTTTCTCCATTGACTACTTTAAAACTCGAACAAAATGTAGCTACTCTAAAACTCGAACAATTATTTTCTTTTTTTCATGGAAAAACATGTTAGAAACTGTCGTTTTGCATGTGCTGTAACGGCCGATATTCAAATTTTTGTCGTTATGTGAGTCTTTTGTTTCGCACTGGCTAGGTTTCGAGCTAATTACGGAACTTTTATTTTAAGTTGATTGATATTTGACAGTGATACACGGGATTTTGCGCGGTTAGGATCAAATTTATTTGCGTGTTATAAAGGGACGAAAACTAAATGTTTTAAGTTTAGCAAAAAAGGCTGTATTGAATGCGGTAGAAAATAAGAAACATCAAACCAAAATCACTGCTTTTTTCTAATAGATAATTTGTAAACAACATTCATATTTGCTAGCATTTTTTATTAAATAACCTGGCAATGAACTACAAAACATCAAACCAGAGAATCTCTTTGATTAATAATACCATAAAATTGGACAGGGTATAAAAACTGTTAAAAAGAATACATATATCGATTAAAAATACATAACGTTCGAAAACTCGAACATTTCGATAACTCGGACAGGGCTGGTTTTCATTAGTTCGAGTTTTCGCGAGTGCACTGTATAACCGTTTCTGTACTCATTATTGAATCAAAAATATACAAGAATGCTCAAGAGGATTGAAGCCTTACTTTTGAGACCTTGCTAGTAGGATTAAGATTTATTAGAAAATCAAAGCGCTTTTGAAGGCAATTTTAGAAAATAGAGAGCATAGCACTGATGCCATTGTGGCAAGTACGCGAACAGAGCTATTGGCTCATCTCTCCACTTATGTATGTGTGTAGAAATACTTTCATAATGTACGCCCAATATTTTATCTTCCCAGTGATATAAAGTTATGCTCCACTAACGAATGCCTCTGTTAATTTGGGATCGCAATTATGCTGGGAATTCCAATTCCACAATCAATCATTTCACATCATAACAGCAACAAATATGCTTTCTATGCAACTCTTTTAACCCTCAAATGTGTTTATAATTAACTTACATTTTCCGTTAATATATTAAGTCTTGCTGTGTGGTATGGCCTATGACAGTGGGCGTATGATCGACCAGGCGGTCGCCTTTTCACTTTGCTCTTGACTTATTTCAACTCTCACTCAAACATGGGAATTATGGTTTTGTATTTCATTTCAGAAACTCTTTCAAATCGCTTGATGAATTACGGAAGTGTGTAAAGAGGAAATGTGGAAATGTCAGAAAACACATACATGAAAAGAAATTATAGGCTAATGAGTAATTTGTTGGGTTTTGTGGGAGTGGTTCGGAGAAACTACTTTGATGTGCAATCTTAAGGCTTTTGTAGAATAATTTGAAATTAAAAAAAAAAAAAAAAAAAAATCAAATCAAATCAAATAAAATAAACTAAAATAAAATAAACTAAATAAAATAAAATAAAATGAAATAAAATAAAAAACAAAATAAAATAAAATAAAATAAAATAAAATAAAATAAAATAAAATAAAATAAAATAAAATAAAATGAAATAAAATAAAATAAAAATTAATACAATATTATTTATTGATTTCGAAGTTCGAGCTTTCATTAGAGCTACACCCTTCAGCTAACGACAGTCGCAGAAGGCCAATAGACTATCATCAAAGGGCAAGATATTATCATTCAATGTAACCGTCGAATTAATTTAATCAGCTTCGTGCTGAGATTTCTCATAAATACTATTAATAGCATAGCCATCGAATATGAGAATTTTCTATAAATAAGCCATTCCTGAAATTTATTTGTTTTTATCCACATATTTATGCTCCAAAGCGCTGAGTGTCATAACCAAAGAGTGTCAGGCTATTGCGTGGTTCGATTCAATATTGATTTTCACACATTTCTGCTATAATTAAACGCGCGTGTCAAGGCTCAATCAAACAGGCAAAAAAAGCACGGCAAGAAAGGACAAAAAAAAATTCAGAAATGTTACCGTACAAAGATTTGAACACCAGCCATAGAAGGCCAATGTCAAAGCAAACATTTTTTCATTTTCCAGATGTGCAATGTCGAGCCAACAAGCCAAACCACCAACCCACACCAATACATTTCACACACCCAGTCCAACATTTGGGACGCTCCCATCATACAACGCTTGCCAGACAGACCAAACAAGTGTTACATATTCCTCAGCACATAGATCATTGCTATTGACCTAACCTAAAAGCAAATGATGAAAACACCCTCTTCAACTGTGCCAAATACTAACTCAATATTGATAAAAGCAACAACAGCAACAAAAAAAAAATGAACGCAAAAAAATTACCACTACAATGAAATGAGTAAGGCTCGAATTATTTTTGTTGTTGTTGCATGTCTGTATATCTGCGTTTGTAAGCAAATATTTTGTCTGTAGCATTGGCGGTTGCGTCGAACGCTCTGACTCGACTGTTACAAATTGGCCTAATTTGACTTTTGTAACGTCGTCATTTTTGGTGTTTTGATATGTTTGATTGTAGCATACAAACAGGCGCATATCACACACACACACACAGTCACACTTTCATTTGTGTGCATTCAATGCCAGATATATTCCCATTTCTACTTTGCTTTGTTGGTTTGTCTAAATCCGGGTGGATTGGTTGGATTTTGCATCCTCATCATCACATGATTATCGCATTTGATTTAGTATTGAAGGATAGTAAAGCCAGCAATCATACACACATTTACATTGCATATGTGTGTGTGTTTAAGCTTGTTGCCACCCAGTGAACATTTTTGTGGACCATAATGAATTCATTCGCTTAAAAAAGGATGCCGGGAAGTTATATTCGGAGTTTAGACAGGGAGTTGCTTGCTGTAATATATCGCATTTTTGAGCCCAAGTTCAATTCCAATTATTATTTTTAGAAAGGACTTAAATGCGGCTGTTGTAAATTTGTATGTTTTAGTTTGAAGTCAAAACGCTTTTAGCGCCTAATTATGCATGTATAAAAAGAATAAAGCGGTCCACTATTTAAAGACCTAAAATAAACCTCTTTCATAAATTCAAATGTTTGCTGTGCTATTATATTGCTTTACTCTTTTTTGTTAGTTTTGAAAAAGGATAAACGCACGTATGTAAGCCATTCCGCTCAACATACCAGCAGCCCATCAAGTGCCTGTTCGTTGGTTGTCTGTTAGTGTTTGAACAAATAAATGCTTTGACAGATAAAGCTGTCAAAATAGCGCTTATCTTTTTGACTCGGAAAAGTGTGCACGAATATGGGAGAGTAAGTCATGAGTGGGAGTATTTTTGTTTCTCTCTTCTACTTTTCGCTTGCTCTATAGAAGGAAGGGAGTATGTGAAGAGCAAAAAAAAAAAAGTAGGCAATTTGGTACTAATACTCCTAACAAATGCCATAAAAGTAGACAAATTGAGTATGAGAAGAAAAATTGAGTTTGACATTTTATCTGACACCAATATAAGATGCCAAGTGACAGGTTAATCGATATTGTAGGTGACAGCTGTCATTATTATTATTTCGAGAGATATTTGGTAAATGATGGTTTAGGAATTTAATTGAAGAAAACGGAGGAATACTTCAGGCAGCTAGGAGAAGAGGGTTGTGGACGTGTGCAGATAGTAAGAAAGAGAAAGTCTGGAAAGGCCCTCCATAATTATTTTTTATAGATTCGAACTTTAATAAGCACCGGCTAACAAAAAATACTACTCTGCAAGGGATAAATGGCTTGAATTAAGGGAAGTGCTATAATGGAACTCTATTCATAGCAGAGCAAGTTGTGCTTTGAGTTTGGGTACCTTTTCGTTGTTTTGGCCATCTGAGCGATATTCCTTTATTCATATTCACATTTATATATGTAATAAGAACTCTTATTTCGGGATTTTCCGGGACTCAAATGAGCTTGGCATTCCTGAATTGCTATCTCAAGAAAAAACATACACACAAAGTGCTGAAATAAGTGCCATGACCCATGTGTTCTTAAGAGCGATTTGAGCAGATGTGGCAAATCAGTTCATCTCGTTTGTTTGCTCTATATAATCCAAACGCTTAAGTGACATCAGTGTTGCCATTCATTGCACTATTTGCCTTGATTTATGACGTTTGCCCGAATTGACAGATTATTTATTGAGTATTTCGTAATCATCATAATACAAATGTACATTAGACCGTTTGAGAAAAAATAATTTATTACACTTCTACTCAGTTGCATAATTTGAAAAAATATGGTCTTAAAAATTCATATTTGTTTCAAAACTTAAAATAAATCAAATTCAAAATTAAGCAAGCGGCATCGAATCTTCAATCAATACCAAGTTGATATTCGACTAATCGCAATATCGTGCAGTCACATAAACATTTGTATGGAGCAGAAATACGTTTTCAATATTAAATTAATTTACACATGTTTTTCATTTTTTTCCTTCGGTTTTCTATCTTGTTTCTAATTTTTCTTGTTCTATCATTATTTTGACATTTCAACAAACGCCCCCTTTATTTGTATGCTCAGCGCTCTCAATCAAATCAAGTGTTAATACACGCTCATCTGCAAAATTTATTGACAACATTTGCCTTTAGCGCCGACGAGCTTGCACAATGCTAATGTTCAATTTGTTCAAATATTTGGCATATTTTTTATTTTTCTTCTTCTCATTGCTTCTTCAGCTGCGCTCAGTCCGAAATACATAACTAATTGTTTTTTAATTTCATCTGTCAGTTTTGCTAGCGAATGCGCGTAAATTATATGTTCAAGCAAGAAGAGAAGCATAGAAGCAGAGAAAAAAAAAATGTTGAGAGCATCAACAAACTTAATTATTTTGTGTGTGAATAATGCCCACGCTGATGGTTTATGAAAAATTATTTAATTATTTCAAGACTCTTTTCTTCGTATACAACTCGTGATGCTGATTGATGAGTAATGAATGCATTAATTGTTCATTTTTTGTGTTTAAGAGTATGTGTGTGTGTGTATTTTAAGTCAGCTAGACATATTTTTTTTTTTTTAAATTTAGGTCGTCGTTTTCTACTTCCCGCATATGGTGTTGCTGTCGTGAAAAAATAGTTTTCTATGAAAATGATTTCTGTGTAGACTTTTTGTTTACTCTTTTCATTTCATTTCGCTTTTGATTTCAAGCTCGTTTTGTATTTAATTGCAGCACACTGCGGTACAGAACATTTTATATTACGGGAACGAGATATTGGTGGTCTAAAGAGCTCACATATGCATCCCACTTCTCCCCGGCCTCTCTGATTTACCAAAAATTTAGCAAATCTGTCACCATTTTTCTGAAAGATACATCAAAGTTTTTATTCATGTTTGTCCTCGCGGTGTCATGGTTCACTTGCCACTAAAGATGATGCATTTGTTATTGTTCGATTATATTTGTAAAAATCGATAATTTCTCTCAGGGTCGATTACTACAATACTAAATTATTCCATCAATCGCTTGAAAGTGGTTTTGATATGTTACTTTCAATGTGCACTTTCAATTTTTTTATTTCAGTGTAGATTTTTCCTCATAAATCAATTTTTTATACTGTGTTTTTATATCAACAATTTGTTAGTTTTACGGCGTGTAGATATTTCAAGTGTCACGACTATAAATGAGCTCAAGCCCGAAGTATCACATGCTCTCCCGAGTGCGCGAAGAGTTTTATAGTTGAATTAGTCGATAAGTTTTACTATCGATTAAAATAAAAATCGATTATTTATTCACAATCTTAGAAGGAACTTCATGATTTACACTAATAATAATACACATTATTATATCAGGCTGCCTATTTTCGGAATGAGTTTAAAAAAATTCTCCCACAAAACTGAGAGAAACAATTTTGAGACATTTTAACCGGGGAGAGGGAATCTTTGTTTTTTGCTGAGCTGGTGCATTGTTGAACAACATTCTGAAATAAGTGGACCGTTTGGTTTGGTTGAAAACTCTTAAAGATGTTGTTTTTGAAAAAAAAAAAAAAAATAGATAACAGAAAATTCCCAACAAATATTATGAAATGCGTTGATAAAACTCGAATTGAGAAATTCTTCTACGTTTTGCATATTAAATTTTTTATTCTTCAATTGTATAGTCCGCTCTGTAAGTCATTACAAAAAAAAAACTTTCATATATTAACATTTCGCACTATCAACACATCATAAATTTTCGTTTCCCAAAATGTGAGCATTTGATTTACTATCAAATTCAACTAACCTTAACACTTGAGCAATAACCCTTTTCCACGATTGAAATCTCGTAATCCTGTGGCCTATCATTAATTACCGCTTTCAGCATATCCTTCACCGTTGGCTTCCTAATCAATTCACAGCGAAAGGGTTATACTTAACGCACCTACTTTAACACTCCCAAAATTTCACAAACTGAACGCCAAACAAACTGTCTAAAAGGGATTGCCTTTCGCTCGCTTACAACCATTTCCCTATCCTTTACTCATTTATTTTCTTCTCCTTTACATACATACATACATATATAATAGCTTTATTATTATAACAGCTTTAAGCAGCTTTTGTTTTCTTTGTTATTGTTTTCTCTTGGTTTTTTACATGCCACACACACAATAACAACGAAATAAATTACTTTGAAGTCGCGCGTAATTTGTTGTTTTTATGGTGAGAGAGGTGTGGCAGAGGCGTGGGCGTTGTTGTTGCTCTTGCTATGGCAGCGTTAAATTAGTTGATGAAAATGACTTTTTTGTTTGTAGTTAATACAATATAATTTGATTATTTGCTTAAACGTTTTGTTAGGCTACTGATAAGATCCATAGCAATGAGGAGAGAGCGAAAGCAAAAAATGTCCTTGAATATTTTGTGTGAACGTTGTTGGTTGGCTGGGTTGTCTCTGTGGAAATGTTAATCAGATTGTGAGTAAATTTGTTGTAAGCCAAGGCTTTTCATAATTGCTGCTGATAATTAAATTGTACAAATAAATATGTTTATTGAAGCAACAAGTTGCTGTGGGAGACAATAGTGTATGAGTTGACATTTTTGATTTGTTGGAAATTAATGAGAGGATTAATCAGAGGGTTAATGAGAGCGAGCGTCAGTATTGTTGGCTGCCCAGATAAGGATGTGACAAATAAATTAATGTTGAGTTGAGAGGTGCTATAAAGTTTGGTGCTTAAATCGTCACAACTGGACTGGATCGAAATCTAAGGACCGAAGGAAATGGAAAAAGTGATTGAGGAAATTATAAAAATAACCGGTTCGGTCCCAGTTTCGGTACCAACCTCGTCGTAGTTCAATTTCTCTCTTCCCTTTCACTTTCAATTAAATCGATTATATAGTTTGGTTACAGTCTCCGTGTTGGCTCGGTTCGGTTCGGATCTGGTGTTTTTTTCGGGTTCTATGTTCGTTGTTCGATCTTTGGTTTCGGCATATCTCTCTATTTATCTTCCAATTTCAGTTAATTTTTCGGTTTCGTTTCCAGTTCCCCCACGTTTTATATCAGGTTAGAGATCGGTTGCAGCTTCGTTTTAGCCCAGGTTTTATTTACTGATCGAGTTTTTATGTGTGTTTCAATTTTGGGTCCGTGTTCGATACCTGTCATCTATTTAGTTTCGACTATGTTTCTGTTTCGATCGTTTTATCGGTATCAGTTTCGAACCAGAAAGAGTTTTTGTTGGTCTCGGTTTCAGTTTCGAATTGCAGATTCGGGTTCGGTGTGTATTCAAGTCCCGGTCTCGGGCTTGTCTTCAAGTTACGACTCGAATTCGATGTACATAGTTTCGCTTGTGGGTTCGACTTCTATTTTCAGTTGTATTTCAATTCTATTAATCGTTTTAGTTTCAATTTCGGCTTAAGGCTTCTCAACCGTATTTTGACAGACTCGATTTTTGGTTGGAGGAAAGCTACGGTTTTGAGCTCCTTGTGTCTTCCACTTTAGAATATTCTTCTAATTTCTCGTCCGCCTCGGTTTTAGCTTGAGTTCCAGAGGAAAAGAAAAGGATAAAAAGAATAAAAACAGAGGGACTAAAATTTGAACGGACTTTTAAGCCAAATTTTATGTTGTAAAATAAAAACTTTCTTTTGTGAACTAACCCTTATTTTAATTCACTCAAATAATAAAACATCGCAAATCAGTACAACGTAAAAAATTTCAAAATTTATGCTCTTAAATAAAATTTGCATACCAAAAAAAAAAAATAAAAGAAATAAAAAAAAAAATATGAAATCAATTTCACGTATCCGTTAAAAAATGGAAGAGAAAAATTTACCCAAAGGATCGTCACTTACCCGTACAAAAGAGCGGAGTTTGCAGCAGTCGTTTTCCCATGACATTGCAAACGAGTAGCGTTGCTGTTGCTTTGTAGCCAACGGGCAGGAGCAATGCTCAAATTCAGCAATAGCCAAAATACACAATTTACCGTACATGATGTGAAGCGATGCATATTTAGAAGGGTTTTTTGCGAACTAAAGCCAAGTGAAACAACTCAAGTTGGGCGTAGAAAGTACTCTGACTGAAATGGAACTGGTCTAGGACTACGTATAATACAATTCTAAATAAGTGAACATTGCGATATTCAAGAAAAATTTAAAGGAGGGATCTACTAGACCAATTGGATCCAAACTAACAGTATTTTAACAATTTTGTCTGTTTGTCTATTTATTTGTACGCGTATCACTCAAAAACAGCTGAATATAATTCAATAAAATATTCACCACTTAATTACTAGACGTCTAACTTAAAACATAAGATTTCTTCCATTTCGATAACTAGATCAGTTTCGGAGTTGTCGACGAATATGTGGACCATGGTGACCCAAAATGTGTTAGCACAATATGGGTATCAAACGAAAGGTCGTATTGAGTGCTGCAATAAATTATGTATTTAAATGCTATATCTTAGCTATTTTCGGAGATATAATAATTAAAGCCTGAGTCAGTCCATTAAAGGTTCCGAGGCGCAGGTGGTTACTACAATTCGCTCTTATTGGGCACCTTAGAACTATTTCTATACCATAAATGTGTCTCGCTCTTCATTGCATTCTCTGCTGAGTATTCTTAGTATATCTATTGTGTATGAGTTGCAATTGAATGCGTTGCAGTTGATTGGGTTGTGGTATGGGCGAATTGTCAGTCAATGTTCTCGATTACACTGGGGGCTTTTAGAGTTACCAAAAAATACGTTGTAGTTGTTTTTGCGAAATTTTTCGGTTTTTTATATCATTTCCTCTACTGCATTGTTTTATTATTTTCATTTTTTTTTAATTTTTACTTTGCTGTTTGTGAGCTGTGTAGGATTTCTCAGACATTAACTTGGATGTTGGTTTCTTTTGAAAATCTTTATTATTACATGTAAGAACTTTAGGGTTAAATAGTTGCATAGCTTTAGCTTCTCACAAGAGCAATTATTAAAAAAAATTTTTTTTTGAAAAGAAAAAAATAGCATTTCAGCTTTTAGCTATGTTATATCTGTAATACTACTGCAAATGCGGTATATTTAATTTTTTAAATTAACAATTTTTTTTTTTAAATTTTATTTTTAACTAAAAATCTTTAGCCTTAACCCAAAAATGTGTTTACTGTATTACAAAATTTTTACAGTCTATATTTTCAAAAGTCGATTTAAGCTTCTTTCTAATGGTACAAAGATCTTTGAAATCGTTTAAGCCGTTCCGTATTAATCCCGGCTTTAAAGTACTTTTAAACATAATTTTTTAGATATTTTGATACCCCCAAAATTTTTCAAAAATACAATTTCTAAAAATAAGTTTGGGTTTGTATAGGTATGAACATTTTGATAAAAGTCTGAGGTTTCAATGCACATCGTTTTTAGAATATTATTCAGAACACGTTTACTCTGGCAGGAACTCCATTTAAAAACCAGTGCCAATAGTTCTAATACGAAAACATTTACAAGTGTTTCTTTTTTGAAATATTTTTCAAATTTTACAGCATTTTTTTGCATTTGACGTTTTTTTCTATTCTCTTTTTCTTCTAGCTTTTAGCTTACACTCAACACTTCATTCACACATTTGCACTTCATTTTTTGCCCTGCATCACCAATGCATTTACATATCCACTTCATTTCGCAACACATTTAACTCACCATTTTCTGCTAACACCTTCTCAATTTGCTCACACATACAGCTGAGTGTTTTGTCCTGAATTTCCTTCAATGCCGGCTTTTACTACCTATGCGATAACGAAAAAAAATTCTTACTTTTTTCACTACTATTTGAAAAGTGGCACTACTTATACATATGTAAGAGTATTTGTATTGAAATTCACTTGGCACAATATTCACTTTAAATCGTTTTATTCAGGGACCTGCAAAATTGAGGAATTTTTATTCGAAATGCCTCCTTTTGGGTGTTGACAGGTTATGATCCAGCGATCTTACAGACCAGTTGGATGATTGTGCTAATTTGGATTGCAATTTATCCTGTAACTGGCTAACAGAATTGATAGCCAAATGCGCTCAAAGAAACGACGATTTTAATTTTTTTAAAAGAAAAAAGAGTTCAATAGTTGGTCCCTGAATTTATCCCCATTTCTACACACCCATTACTCCCACATAAACGCTAAATTGTTTTTTTTTTGTTGTTGTCGTAAAAAGTGTTGAAACTTCATTGTTTGTTGTTGTTAAAGTACGACTTTTATTGCTGTTGTAACTCTTGTTTTTTTTTTACTTTTGCTTTGTTGTTTTTGTATCTTTTGCATCCTTCGACGTTAAGTATTGCATTTAACAATGCCCATTTTAGTGGAGCAACACGTTTTAAAAGCGTTTTTTAAAGTGCACTCAAGTGACAGCACAACTGTCACATTTGCTGCTTTTGCTTTTTGATGTTTGATTTGTCTGTTCAGTTTCTTGTTGTTCTTTGTTTTCGTGTAGTGTGATAAGCATTTTGTCATATGTCACGTGTCTTTTGTTGTTTACTTTGCTGTCATTTAATAGTAGTAGTGTTGTTGTTGTCGTTGTCACTTATACTTTTGGCTGTTTGCTTTTGTTACCACCTCTTAATTTCATTAAATTTTTTTCCCGTTTTCTGTGTTATTTGTTGTTGCTATCTTCAGTGCATTGTTTATGCATTCGCACGTTCAAGCACAATTCAATTGTCATTCAAGTCTTTGTTTATATTTATTTGGCAATTCATCAAGTTTCCAAAACGTCTGCTTCAAATCAAACGGTACACTTTCTAGCCCTTTAAGAGGCTGCCTAAGCACTCTTTATAAAGGATAGATTAAACGTTTTCATAGATATTAACATATGCTTCAAATATAAAGTAATTGGTCCGTTTTCCCGCAGTAGCATTTTGTTGTAATAATAATAACAGTAAAAAATAAAAAAAATATAAAATGAAATAACAAAAATCCAAAATAACAATTATATTAAAATGAAATAAAAAATAAAATCAAATCAATAAAATAAAATAAAATAAATAAAATAAAATAAAATAAAATAAAATAAAATAAAATAAAATAAACTAAAATAAAATAAAATAAAATAAAATAAAATAAAATAAAATAAAATAAAATAAAATAACATAAAATAAAATAAATAAAATAAAATAAAATAAAATAAAATAAAATAAAATAAAATAAGATAAAATAAAATAAAATAAAATAAAATAAAATAAAATAAAATAAAATAAAATAAAATAAAATAAAATAAAATAAAATAAAATAACATGAAATAAAATAAAATAAAAAAAATGAAATAAAATAAAATAAAATAAAAAGGATATTTTTCATCTCAACTCTCTCTTAGGCCTCCCTATATTGACCAAGTTATTGAAGGACCCAGTGGGGAGTACCTTTAAATATACATATTTCTTTTCAAAAGTTTTGGAAACAAACAAATTTCATCTTGAAATTTTCAAATGCATTTCTGTAAGTGATACATTTTCATTGCAACACAAGAACTTCTAGCAGCATGTTGCACGAGCGTGAGAAATGTTGCTAACTCAAACACTTATCTATGTAACATTCCCACACTCGAACATAAGACCTAACAGCCTATACAAACAAATCTATCTATTGAAATGAATACAAAAGGCTGCCACGTGCTGTTGCGACAACAAACAAATAAAACAACAAACAGAGAACAAATAACGTAAGTATGTTGCATGCCACAATAAATTTACGATATTACGGTTACAAACAGAGAATGTTGCCTGTGTTGTATAGGGTTGTTAGCTCAAAATGAGAGGAAAGTGAGCATACGAGATCTCGCACGCTCAACAGCGAATGTTTTGAAATGTGTCGTCCCAACGTATGTGCGTGTGTGTGTGTTTACACTGCATGCGGTATGTTCAGTGTTGGACAATGTTAGATTGCATTGGCGCACGAATGCCATACAACGGCAAACGAAATGAACGAAGCAACTTGGCGAAAGTGATGCGCCACAGAAATTCAGTAGCAAATTCAACTTCGACGGAAACGGAACTAAACGGAACGTGCGGTGAATTGAGTGTAGATGATATTGTGTACTGTTATTTGTACCAAGTGAGTGTCTTTTGATGTGCTCATGATGATGATGATAATGGTTGTGGTAGTGTTTACCACAAATAAAGGGTGGTGCTGTGAGAAATTTGCCGCTGGCCTATCAATAATTGTAAATTGAAGTGATTGAAATGGAATGTTTTAAAGTAAAATGAAAGATTTAAAATTATAAAATGTGCAAGTAAATATTTCAATTTGTTAAGGGTGATGAATACATATGTATCTACATATGTGTATAGTTATTTGATAAATAATATAAATATAACCTAAAAATAACAAAACCCAACTTGCGGGAGTAAGAAGTAAGAGAATTAAATTTTAATAAAATTGAATTTTTTGACAAAAAAAAACAAATGAAAAAAACCAAATAATTAGTAGACTTACATAAATAATTAAGAAAAATTAAATATATTTTAATTATTAATTTTCTACAACAAAATTAGTTATCAAGGAATAAAAATGGCAACAATTTTATCGACAAATAATAATTGAAAAATTAAATAATATTTGAAAAAAGTAAAAAATTAAACATTCATCTTCTTATACAATAAAGAGCAGAAAATTAAAGGTTGCTTGCCTAAAATTATGCTAAGAAATATTCGCAATTTTTGGTGTTTTAGTGCCCGCGCATTGCATCATTATAAGAAAATTTTGTGAATTATGTGAAAATGATGTATTAAGTTTTAATGAAACAACTGAAACTTCGACTTGAAAATCGAATGAATACTGAGCAGCCGATTATAACAACTCTGGCGTAATTTCAGCCTGTTAACGTGAATCAACAAACATGGATAAAAGGTGCGGTCAAAAGAATTTGATCACTTTCTTATTTTCTTATCTTTGCCAAAAAACAATAGGTACCAACTCCACTACATGTTATTTAATTTCGAGAAATTTTTTTTTAGAATTTTCCTCTGTGGTTACTTAAATTACACAGCTATCAAAATAAGTTTGAAAATATCCAAAAACTAGTGCATAAAAGGAAATTTAAAATGTTGTCGAAATTTAGCTTATGGTGCTAAAAGTATACCTCAAAATATGAACTGTTCGAGGATGGAATAGTTTCGAAACTGTTTCAAAAATCTTGAATGAATAATCCATAACCTACAAAAAAAATTCTTATAAACGATGTGCCCCCAGAAAACCGACTAAAAAATTTAGTAAAATTGTTTGAAGAGTTTTACTTCTTGAACGCGCGGTCTTAGAGACTGCATACTTTTAGGCACTTGTTATTGTCCATGTAATTTAGACAATACTTGAACTGTTAGTTTAACTTGGATTGAGTGCAACTGTGCTTTAAAACTTTATTGCACGTTATGGTCAATGTGGGCGTGGTTATCAGCCAATGGATGCCTACAAGCTAAAAAATGTTAATGAATGTTTACAAATAACTAAAGGAATGATCACTTTCAAATATATAATAACATTTAAATTTTAATAGTAATAGTTCTAATCTTTCTTAAGCTCCTTACCGTCAATTCGTTTTATTCAGATTCGATTTTTTCTACTCTTTGAAAGTGTAGAACATGGTTGAGAATAAATAATCGATTTTTAACTTAATCGACTATTTTTTTTGCTATCAATTTTTTTAATTGTTAGTATTAATTTATAAAATATCGATTATGTTCACATAACAGCTGAAAACACATTGTTTCTTATAAATCACTTTCAGTCAATCTCCATTCTAGTTAAATATTGGGCAATACTAAACAATTGTGGCAATTATTTACTGTACTTTTTTTCCAATGAGTTTTTACAAATCTTTCAATCTCTAAACAAAAAAAATTAATTTTTCCGACTGCAAGTCACATCACTTGAGTCAATCATGTGACCCACATATCGTCTGTCTTTAAATTTATGAAAATATCGCTGTCTCAAAAACCCCCTATCACATCCATATACATATAGAATAGAGTGTTATAACCTTTAGTTATTACAATTTAAGTCAATAAGTATTTTAAAGACGCTGGATAATCGCATGGGAGCAGCGCATAAATATGTCTATGGATGTAAAATTAAAGTCACAGTCACATAAATAATTCTGTTTGAATGTACGTCTGCATTGCCAATAGTACTACTCGTATGTACTCTTTTATCTAAATTGATTGGAATGACACAGCTTTCTATGAAAGATATTGCAACACTTTGCAAAATTAGTTGAACAAAAGCTGAGTTGAGCTGACGTTGTAACCTAGTAAATGCAAAAAAGTGCGAGACAAAAGAAAATAAAAACGATTGCACTAAATGCTTTGAATGTTTGTGTTTTGCATGGGGAATCAGAAAAAAATGCCATGACATAGCATAGGAATGCCACTAATTATGCGGGTTTAATTGTAACATAAGCAAACAATTTAAAAAAGGGTAAAAATGTTAGAAGGTAGATCAAGTAAAAGAGTTTAAATGAAATAAAAATTGTAGCTAAGTATCTACATTCTCCACCATTAGGGATCTAATGCTCTCAAAGGTGTGAACTGAAATTAAAACAATTAAAATTATAGTTCCTTATGTGGTTTTGGATTCATAAAGTGTTTTGGTTTCGATTTTCCAAGACTGAAGCAACCATTTACAAATCTGATACAATCCGGGTCGTTTCGGTACGTAGAAATATATATGAAGGTATATTAATTCTATTTCGACATAGGCAAATATACTTAATTTGCCCCGAAAAATACTAAATTTTACAAGGAAAACATTTTAGTTGATTCCAAAAGTTAAAAAATTTTTTTTTTTTTTTCAGAAGAAAATCTTCCATTTTAAATGTTTCAAACAGGATTCACTTGAGACACACATTGTTGCATCCGATATCGAAAAGTTTGATTCAATACTGTTTAAGCGACATAAGCAATTTCTTTCGTTTATTTCATTTGCACACCCTATCTTATAATTCGCAACCAGCTTATGAAATATTCAAAAGATATAGCCTTTGTATGCATATCCCAACTAGGGGTTTTTCCAAGCGAGAATGAGGAAGCCAATCCTGCGCCATGCGTCAGAACCAATTAATAAATATAAGGTGTAACAGGTGCCCCGCACCCCCGTTCTTTATAGAACAAATAATTTAAAGAAAAATAAATTAATAATAATTTACTAAAGGTCGTCTTTATTACTTAAAAACTACTCGCCCCTAAAAGTTTAGAGAAATACAAAAAATGTTGTAGACTAAAAAGGTTGCAGTTGCCTTAAAACATATTCTACTTGAGGCAATCATTTTATTCGATGTCAAAAAAGTTTCAGTTAATAGCGAATGAAGCTCTTAGAATATTTTCATTTGGGACACATATTTTCGTGTTCGAAACTAGAAAGGTTGCATTTGCTTTCAAACATGTTGCATTTAAAACACAAATTATTTTATTCAATGCTAAAAAAGTTAGATGTGATAGAAACAAGTTTAATTGAACGAACGACTTTTTTTCAATAAAAATTTTTCAATTCCACTTTAAGATCTTCACACATAACCCGATTTTCCGGCAACAGAGAAGCATCTCTAAAACAAGCACACTTCCATGTAAATATCCTCTAATGCACATCTACTTAATAACACAAAACCAACAATTCATCCCTCCTGCTAAGCGCCCGGAATCACCCACAGCGCAATCGCCCTCTGGTGCAAAAGCTTTTAACAGCCTTCAAATTGAATGTATGTATGTATGGGAATGCAGAAATGTTAAAATCACGCAGATCGCTTTGTCTATATAATTTCTACTACCATTATTTATAACAATGATTTTTTTATACTACCACTTACTTAACACATTTTACTCTCATACGCGTTTTTGTTGTTACATATACTTACTTTGTTTGCATGTAAGTGGGTGTGTGCGTGTGTGTTGGTTTGTAATTGTGAGTTGTCATTCACCTCGTTGTTGTTTGTTGGCGCAAGGATTCAACAAATCCATGACCCACACGACAGCGTCGTCGTCGGCCTGTTTAGGCGTAATTAATTTTGTTGTCATGGGGCGCGTAATACCAACCCATTTACACGAATGTATGCTTGTACGAGCAAATATATGGGTGAGTGTGTGTGTGCGGGTGTATGCATGTTTGATTATTGCATGTATGTATATGCGTTGGCTAAATAATCAAAGGTTGTGCTCGTAGTTTAGTAACATAAAAAAAAAAGCAAAATGAAAACAACAGCGTTTCAAAGTTAGCAAGGACCTCAAGTTAAATACGGACAACAGCAACAAACTGACTGCAATGAATTTCACACAGTTTAAGTCAGTTGACGGAAATAATATGCATTTTCGATGTGTACATTTGAAAAGTGAATTTTTTCCGAATTTAAAAATTTTTTTTTTTTTTGTAAAAATTATTTTTTTTTTAATTCTAACCTGAAAATTTTTACTTTTATTTCTGAAATCAAATTTTGTCCTAGACTTAAATGTAATTAAATTAACTTTAACTTGTTGAAAAAAAGTCAAATTTTTAAATTTTTAGTTTCTTTTAACTATTTTTGTTAAATAATATTTTTTTAAAAGTAAATACTTACTGTTTTAAAATTGTTATTTTTGATATCAATAAGAAAAATCAAATTTGATTTGCTAAAAATCAAAAAGTGAAATTTTGAAATTTTTAGATACATACTTTTAACTATTTTTGTTAAATAATATTTTTTTAAAAGTAAATATTTACTGTTTTAAAATTGTTATTTTTGATATCAATAAGAAAAATCGAATTTAGTTTGTTAAAAATCAGAAAGAGAAATTTTAAATTAACCCCTACGTTACTTAAATCCGACTTTGAAGGTAGCTGTGTTAATTTCTCTGATGTTTTGAGGTTCTTCAATTCCCCTCTTAAATAATGAAACTTGTTAAAAACATGTAACGTTTATAATAAGCTCTCTGTTATCTACAGAGCTAGAGATAGTAAATGGCTACTACAAAATGTGTGTCACGATTTTAGGAATACATGCAACCTATTAGGACAAAAAATTAAAAAAACATTTTTGCCCAAATTTCAAAAACACATATTTTTGAAAGAAAAAAAAAAAACATTTGAAAGTTTCACGAAAGATATCTTTTGCTGTAATAGAGGTGTAATACAAAAAAATGTTACTCAAAAATAAATGGCAAACTTCGATTTTTTGATTTAAAACAAAATTTTGAAATTAGAAATTTTTTCGCAAACATTTTTTGTTTTTTTTTTTTGCTACGAATGCATCAAAGTTTATTGTTTTAACTTCTGTAGTTTCAAAATTAAAAAAAAAAAAAAAATTTTTAAATTTTGTTTGGCCGAACTTAATTTCATGATATAAGGAAACTCCCTACCGAATTCCATTCAAAGCGGCAGTGATCGATTCCAACTACTTGACAATTTGACATGGAAATACCGAACTTTCATTTTTAAATTTTATGATAAATGTAAACAGATAACAGTTACTCTTTGTTAATAAAAGTCATACTCGCCACGGCCCCTGTTTAATCCATCTACTCCAACATTTCATCTACATATACATGTATGTTTGTATGTATGTAGGTACGTCTGCATGTGCGCTCTCACTTCATGGCATATTGTCACTTTTGGGTGGCACCAAATCGGCTTGTCTACTTGTCGGTTTATTACTCCACCCCGCCCCGTACCTCAACTCGTATGGCTTGCAGTCCTTAGCCTGTCAGCTGTTTATCTTTACGCCAAACTGCACTAACAGCGCCAGAGGACACGCAAGCATGTATGTACAAGTGTATGTAAGCTAAAGTTGTGCCGGTCCTTCAATTAAAATTTTGTTGCATAAATATGTCATGTCCTGTTGGTTATCTTTGTTTGCACATCGGAAAGTATGGATGCGTGCATGTAACTAATTTAAACGTGCCACTATGCCACTTACAACCGATAGTTACGAGTAGTTGTCGCTTGTAATGAGTGCATTCATCATCTATTGTTTTTTTTGTTTTTTTTTTTGCAGCATGAATAAGAAGAAGAAAGTGAGCGAAATCATTAACAAGTGCAGGGCTGCCAACTCTGGGATCGCTTGCAAGATTTCTTCGAAAATATTAAGTCGATTATTATCGAAACTACAAGACTCGGAATTTTGCGAAAGTACAACCCCCTAAAAGCACTTAAATCATTTTTCCCAGCAGGGCGGGTCTACGGGGGAGTCGAATACAGTAGTGGCCGTTGATCGAAAATCGATTGTAGTCACACAAAATCTTTATAGCCACCTATGTATGTTACCCGAATTCGCATATCATCTCGAATTCTTTTTTTAAGGTTCAAAGAGGCGGTAACTCGGTAAGACCCCATAAGTGGCAACTCCTGTATAAAATAGCTCAGATTTTGGGGGATAATTATACTGTGCAAAATTTCTAAAGAAAGCGTTAAAGTCAATAGTAAAATTTTATTAGGTGACAACCCTAGAGGGTTTTTGATGAAATACTACTTAAATTGCCTTCGGGTCATCACGTATTTACATAACTTCCATGATGGTTCGAAGTCTCAAATAGGTGGCAGCACTGTATCAACTTCTTTTTACAGTATATATCGTTTAAAAATGTCAGCGAAGTGGCAACACCATGAAAGCTTTCTAAATGGAAACACAAAACTAGACATTTTTTTAATCAAATGGGTGTCAGAGATAGCGTAAGATTCTCAGATAAAATACGCTTCAATTCTTTGCTAATTCTTTTGAACTTTAACCCTTTCTTGCTGAGTTTCTCTCTTTTTTCTATTGACATCTGTTTCCCAAACTGCAAGCATTCTTTAAATAGCGTTAGTTCTTTTTTTTTTTGATAAAAATGGGAACAATGAATGGAATTTAGTTGCATTTAATTGGTACAATTAAAAAAGAAGCACAATCGACACACCCACGCACTCACTACTGTAGGCTCGTGGTACGGCGCTTCGATGCCAGCAAAATAAAACTCAAAGCTAAGTGGAGCATGTGAGTGTGCAAAATCGTTGGACGCCAGCATAAGCCGATTAGCATGGAAACACAATTTTATAGCTCTTTGTAACATATGCTCAGAGAATTCAATAGGGCGCCAAATTGCTGAGAATGGATGTTTTATAAGACGGCGTCCACTACAAGTGAGCAGTGGAAGGAGTAATATGATCCAGAAAGTTTGATGTAGCCATAGTAAATCCTGCAAGAGCCTAGTGTACAAAGTAGTCAGTCAAATCGAAAGCACTTCTTAAAACCTGAAGGGAATGTTCCTCGCACCTAACCTAAGTAGAATGTCATGGCATTAAAGTTGAGCTCGCTAAGTCTTTTCAACTACCCCACACTGTCAAACTCACAATTTTCACTTAATCCTCTTTACCTTACACATTGTTGTATGCCTTGTACTGGTTTAATGAAGTCCACCCTCGTAACATCTGCACTAACATGCAATGGTGAATTAATAGTGCCACCAAAGCGCTGACTCATCCTGCCAACATACATATGTATGTACGTTTATGATATTGTTATGTACGTATGTAAGTGTATATGGCGTGGCGAAAAATTATTCTCTTTTGATGTACCAAAAAAAAAAAAAAAAAAAAGGAAAAAAACGTGAAACCGGCGTCCGATAATTCTGTTATTTTCAATTCATTCATACCTCTTATTTCCTTCCTTGAAATTTTCGACATGATTTTTTATTTTATTTGTGTTGACACATAATAATGCAATTAAGACACTTCAACCATAACGTGACTAAATGATACATACATATATGTACTTGCAAGGGTATTTTCTGAGGGATATAAAAATTACCCCTCTTAAATAAATAGCTTTCATCTTTTGGTAAACGAGTTGCAAAATGACAAAGGATAAATGAAACAAGCCAAATAAATAAAATAAAATAAAATAAAATAAAATAAAATAAAATAAAATAAAATAAAATAAAATAAAATAAAACAAAATAAAATAAAATAAAATAAAATAAAATAAAATAAAATAAAATAAAATAAAATAAAATAAAATAAAATAAAATAAAATAAAATAAAATAAAATAAAATAAAATAAAATAAAATAAAATAAAATAAAATAAAATAAAAGAAAATAAAATAAAATAAAATAAAATAAAATAAAATAAAATAAAATAAAATAAAATAAAATAAAATAAAATAAAATAAAATAAAATAAAATAAAATAAAATAAAATAAAATAAAATAAAATAAAATAAAATAAAATAAAATAAAATAAAATAAAATAAAATAAAATAAAATAAAATAAAATAAAATAAAATAAAATAAAATAAAATAAAATAAAATAAAATAAAATAAAATAAAATAAAATAAAATAAAATAAAATAAAATAAAATAAAATAAAATAAAATAAAATAAAATAAAATAAAATAAAATAAAATAAAATAAAATAAAATAAAACAAAATAAAATAAAATAAAGTAAGATAAATTAAAATAAAATAAAACAAAATAAAATGAAATAAAATAAAATAAAATAAAATACATAAAAAATAGAATCTATTGAAAATAATAGACTTTTTTGCAAACACAGCAGCAAAAGATTACGTTTAATATTTTTAAATGAGTATTTGCAACATTATTTCTTTTTCTTATGACACACAATATTATTGTTATAGCAAATTATATTCTTTGTGTGCTTGCAGAAAATACAATAAAATTGCAATTAAATTATTTCCATTCGTTTTCATTTCCTGTCTTGAGCTAAGTGGAAATTACTCAGCAGTCAACCACGTTTGTAACACAGTTCGGTTTAATGCAAGAGCCTTAATATACATATTTACATACTTTTAACAGAACAATTTTATTTTATATCGTACTTATTTGGACCTTTTGCGGATGTTGGCACAAGTACTCATTTCGACATGCTACTGGTCCACTGAGAGTTTTAAAGGAAATCAAAATTGTACGTTGCTAAAGATCAGAAGAGTTTTAAATTGTTTGGAAACTAGTTCTATCCTGGATTTGGCTGACATCTTTTAACCATTAAATGGCTTTTTGAATCTTGATGGAATGTATACGAATCGTAGTTAAAGAACTACTTCACATATAACTACTATAGAAAACAATACAACCTCACAAATTTGCACAACGCACGATTTAAATTATTAATAAATTTTTTGTCCATTTCACTCTACGCAATATACAGCCGCCGCCTGTCATCATTGCAGTGCACACCACATCACAACGTACCACTCCTCAGAATTAACCACCATCTGAATTACAAACTGTTGTCGCTTTCGGCGGCTTTCAGTGCTTTCAAGCCTCATTCATTATGCTGTTGGCAATATCACTTCACTTTGTTGGTACGAGATGAGTGCATTGCGGCAATTATGACACCTACTGAAACCTGCAAGCTCACACTTAAATGCAAATTTGTGGCACATGTGTGCGTGTGTGTGTGTGTGTTGGTGTGCATGTTTGCACTTTTTTACTATGCAAACCCAGTTAACATTCTAATATACTACACCTTATCAACAATTCTAGTACAGAATTCTGATTTTAAATTCAGAAAATCTCAGAACTTTCATTTCAAAACCAGAAAATTACAATTGAAGCTTCAACTATCATTTCGAATTTAGGAATAGACAATCCAAGTTCAGAAAGTAAGAATTGAAGTTTAAAATTTACATTTCATATTCAGAAGTTCAGAACTCTCATTTCAAATTCAGAAAATATCAATAAAAAGCTTGATTCTTTATTTCGAACTCAGAAAATAAGCATTTAAATTCACAACTTTCATCTTAAATTAGGAAAATAAGAATGCAAGCTAAGGACTCTCTTTTAATTTCAGGATATAATAACTCAAGTTCAGAACTATCATTTCAAATTCAGAAAATAGCAATTCAACGTCAGAACTTTTATTTAAAATTCATGGAAAAACAAAACAATTTTAAAACTTTCAGAAAATGGTAATATAAATTCAGAGCTTTCATTTCAAATTCAGAAAATTATAATTTAAATTCAGAGCTTTCATTTCAATTTCAGAAAACAAAATTTCAAGCTTAGAACTTTCATTTCAAATTCAAAAAATATCAATTCGAGTTCAGAATTTTTCTTAAAAACATTAAAATATTTTAAAATTGGATGCAACCAAACGATTAAAAACTGCAAAAAAAACTTTACTGAAAATCTTTTACTGTGTCTTAGTCATTACGCATTTTTTTCAGCAATACAGTTGTGTGAGCTTCTTTCCCTTTCCAAAATGCTCGCTGGGTAGCCTACTGCATCCTATTTCGTTTATTGTTGTCACACATCAGTCCCGTCACATACACAGATACATACTTACAATCACGTAGGCGCGTTGATTACTCCACTTGAATGCATTTTTCACTTTCATTAATTTTTTTTTTTTTTTTTGTTTGTGCCACCTGGATTGCATTGCAATGAGTTGTAAAGAGTTCGCATTGCTTTTTTTTTGCTTTGCTTGCGGTGAGTTGAATGAAATTCCGCTTTCAATTGAAATAAAAATGAATTGAAAATAAAAGGAGCTGACAGCCTCAAAGCCTCATTTAGCATTTGGCACCATCTAATTAAACTGCGCGAACATTTAGACAAACGAAGGTGGAGCAGTATTCATCTCTTCTAAATCTGTTGCACTGGTAGCGACCTGTGAGTAAGCCTTTTTTTGTTATAAATAAAATGGAATAAGGAATTGGAGCACGGATGGAATGTGGGCTTACAATGAGTTTGTGAGAAAAAATTGATAGATAATTTTAGATTTTATGAACTTAGTTTTTTGTCATTAAGATAGTAAGGCCCTCTAAACTACGGCGAAGCGTCCTTTCTTTTTAAAATGAATTATCTTTCTAAACAATTAGAAAGCTAAGTCAAAGATACTTAATTTTGGGAACCTGAGTTTGAAAGGGCTTCATGCACAAAATTGGGTTATTCTCCCACTGAAAAGATAAGATAAAAACATAAACTGCTAAAGAACCAACACAGGATGACCAACATTTGTATGATGAAGTTGAAAACTTAAGGCGAGAAGGAACAAAATGTGAAACAAAGATGACTCTGAAAATGAAATTGGAAGACTAAAAATAGAAGATCAACGAGACGGAAGACTAAGAAAGGAAGATAAAAAAAAAAACAAAAAAAGTGTAATAGTAGCTAGACTTAGATGACGAAATCAAAATTTATGAAGTAGGAGTACAGTTATGATACCTCCCTTAGGAGAATAAAAAATATTTGTTGTACAAAATTTAAGGCTTCACCTATTGTACCACGGTGCACTTATGTAGGTTGTACTATGGATTCATTGGCATTCTTGCTGACTATGCCATGCTCGGTGTGGAAAAGAATGCATGTCTGTGGAATTTCCCATTTTTTTAAACTGATTTGACGAATTTCATAGATAACACTTCTGATCTGCTGCCAAACCTAACTTCGTGCTTCATTTTCATGACTCATTCTCGTCTCATTTTTCACGGTTTTACGCGCAAATTAATTTCGTTTAAAACTCATTAAACGATGACAGCCGACAAAATGTTTTCAACTGCCCAAAAGCGAGGCAGCGTCACAAAAAAAAATAAAAAAAAATAAAACAGTCGGCTCCACTGGCATTCCACAAGTAAAATACGCCAAAAATAAATAACTAAAGCTTCACGCACACCAACAACAACCACACTAATAACAATAAATATTTAAGTACGTTGGAACCCGCCAGCGATGCGAAAAAAAATTTGTTCATTTCATTTCATTTTCACTTGCAGTTCAACGGGCAGACAGCTAGACAGTTTTGGAAAAACAAACTGTTTCAAGGAGGTAGCGGGAGGGTGTACGATAGCGCAAGTGTGAATATGCAGAAAATGAAGTGACAAAACTTTCACCCAAGCGAGTGTTCGGCTCTAAAGTCACTGGCGCCAGACACAGCGAAAATTAAAGCGCTGATGCTGGGGGTGGGGTGGGCGCGGATAGTAGTTAAACTGGATGATAATGCTTGAATTTGTAGAACTTTGGTCAGTAGCGTTTGAAAAAAAATTGAAATGACAAGTGAAAAATACTTTCACTTGTAGTGAGCGTAAATATTTTGAAACTTCCATTTGTGTTGTTACAAAGGACAAACATAAATGGTGTTGCATAGCTTCTTTTTATCAAAGAAAAAAAAAATTGTTGAGTTTTTTCCTTTTCTCAATGTAGTGAAATATTTTCAATATTACTTGTTTCGGCATTTGGTTGTCTTTTAGTCTAGAGGCGAAGGTATTTGCTATGCTTGAGGAATGAGAAAAGAAGGCCGAAATATTTTGATCGTGATTTTGTGTTTTATGCCCATTAACTTTCAATTCTTTTAAATGGGATGTACTAATAGTAGTGCCAATGTACTGGGCTGTAAAGCTTGATAAACAAGGATTTTATCTTATTTTGAATCGTTTAGAATGCCTTTTATTTTTGGTTTCAGGATCCTGAACTAATTTTGTATTATTTTGTGATCCCTTAGCAATTATTGTTAAATTATTTGAAAAGCCCGAATGCAGTACAGAAACGGTAAAGATATAGTTCTAAAAATGTATACACTATTTATGGTCTGTAAATGCTTAACTATTCAATGAATTCTAAAATAGTTCCGAAGTAATGCTCAGAAGGTGCGTAAAAATATTGAATGCAAAGATTATGTGAATAATAACACAATGATTTTTAAAGAATAAAAAGAGTACAAACAAATATATCCCGAGTTATTCCAAAAAGCTGAACGTAAAGATGACCAATCGTGCTCAGGAAATAATTCTGAAATTGTAGCGAATTATTCTGAAATGGTCCCACGATAGAACTAACATTTTTTGAAAACATATCTATGAGGACCAGTTATAAAGCTCTTACACAAACTAGAAGAAAGCGAAAATTTAAGTTATCTGAACTAAGCTGCCTACACTGCCGCACATTGTGGCCACATAGAGGGCAGCGCAGAAACTATAAAAGGCACTCACAGCTGGGAAAATGATACTTCACCCAGCCGAAATGAATTTTTCTTACTTTTTTAATAACAACAAAAATGCATGTTCTTTACTCCTTAAAAACTTCACTAATACGCAGGAATTAAACTTCAATTAACATTGATTTTCGTCACTTCAACGAACACGTCACCAAAGTGCCAACGAACACAACCAAGAAAAATAGCAAAATAAAAGTCGAAACCAAAAGTGAAAAACATTGTTTTTAAATATACTCCTACCAACCAGTCAAGGAATACGAAAAAAAAAAATCGAAAAAAAAAGAATCAAAAACAAATTATAATACGCATGTCTGGCCTTTTCTCGTGCTCAACAAATAACTGTCCTCCTCACACACACTCTCATCATAGTACCAATCGCTCATCAGCTACATTTACCGATACATCTCAAAGCATTATCATTCACAAATTTGCGCGCCACTGTGATTTTTCATTTACAAAACATGACTTGGCTTTTTGTGTTAAAAATTTGTTGTATTTTTTTTTCGTTTTTTTTTTTTTTTTGTTTACTTCTGAAACTTTTTTCAAGTGAACCGGAATGTCATGACATGATGGCTGCCATCCGCTGTTGGGCATAGTCGAAAGCGCAAAATGCCATTGCAACAAAAGTGAGGCAGCAAAGGCCACCAAGCAGGACTAACAACAGCAACAGAAGTCGAAGTCGTAGCTTCCTTCAATTATACTATGAAATAAAAAAAAAAAATTCAACGCATTTCATTGCAGACGCAAGTCATTGTGGGGTTTGCTCATTTCACTATCGTCGGTACCCATTCATGCAGAAAAGTTGTCTCAGGTCTTGTGGGAATTTTATGAGGGCTGTTGCCTGCTGGCTGCTGGCTGTTGGATCTGTCGCATCTTGTGTCAGCACAGCCGACACGCGTTTGCCTTTTGTCAGTCGATTTGAGGGTTGAAAGCAAATAAGAAATTCAAATAGCTGTGTTGGGGCATCCATAGTCGAAGTGTGGTTGCAATGATTATTGGAAGCATTTAAAAGTTATTAACTCTTGAGGGTGATTTCTATTTAATATTTTTCATTTTTAAGTGGAACTGCAAACCGATTTTTTACAATTTAAGTGCTTTGGATTAAGCTTTTTTGGGGAAAGTAAATTGAAACTCTATCCACCATTAATACAGAGACGCCTTGTTGCTGGCGTTGCTCTAAGTAAGTTGTTGTAATTTGGAAAGAGTAGAGCTCAATAAATGTCAAAATAAATTTCGAAACAAATTCATCAGAATATTTTTGGGGTAATACTTTGACAGGGAATGGGTGCATACAAATTTCAAGTTAAGAGAAGTGGGGTAAAAAGCTGTAAAACACAAGCTCATTTTTAAGAAGAGCATTTTTGAAAAATTGTGGGCGTGGCAGGGTATCGAAATATATAAAAGAAAATGGCGGTATTATGTAGGTAGTTTTATGCTGATTACTTTGTATAAATAAAAAATTTTATTAAAACAACTTTCGAAAATATACATTGAAAAAAAAATTAAAAAAAAAACAAAAAAATTAAACTTAGAAAACACTTTAAGGCCAAGCGCATAAAATAAAAATTTTTAAATTTAGAAATGTTTGAAAACTAAAAAAAAAATTTTTTTAAATTTTGTAGCTATGTAAATATTTTAAAAATTACGGATTAGGTAATTTTATGCTGTGATTACTATATATGTAAGAGCTTAAGCGATTTCAAACATCTTTGTATAGATAGAAATTTTATTAAAACAACTTTCGAAAATATACACTGAAAAAAAAAAAAAATGTTAGCTTAGAAAACACTTCAAAGCCCAAGCGTATAAAATAAAATTTTCAATATTTAGACATGTTTGAAAACTAAAATTACATTTTTTCCAAATTTTTTTCCAAATTTTTTTTTTTTTTTTTTAAATGTGCATTTTCCAGACTCAAAATCTGTGTGGTAAATAAACTAAACTATTTTAATGACACATTTATCATGCATTTTAAAAAAGAGCCAAATAACTTGAGCAACTTTTGCAATTCCGAAACAAAAAAATTTTATTTCTGAAAAAACAAAAAAAAAAAAAAACCGTTAACAATAGAAAAGGAATGTTGAACTTCACCAACAAACAATTTGCTTGCGGCTGCTGAGTAAAAACCAAAATCATTTGGCATTCATGGAATTTTTCATTAATTTACGTTGCAAAGAGTTAGTGGAACAGCACGTCCCCACCCGCAACATAATTACGAAGTCCTTTTTGTTGTGCTTGCATACATTTCATTGCTGTTTGATTTTATATTTTTCAACATTTATTCACATTCTTCGTACAATTTGTGTAAACTAAATATTTTTGTAATTGTTGCTTTTGTTGTTGATTTGCAAAACAGCTGGTTAAAATTGTTGGTGTATGTTACCTGTCGATTATGGCATTTATAGCAATCAAATAGAAACCCCAAATCCTAACTTGGCATAAACTATTTTAAGCTAACCTTGTTTTGTATTGAGCGCCTAAAAGTAGGCTATGACAAAGTTATTTCTACGCTTAGCCAAAATGACAACGCTTTCATGTTGTTCTCAAACTTGTCAACAATATTGTCAATGTCATTACAAAGCTCTTTCATTTTATTTAGCTTATTGTTGTTATTTGTTTTTTGTTGTTGTATACATATTCTGACTTTGCCAAATAGATAACCACCATATTACATTGTATTTGCTGTCAGCGCCACAACGCATTGGAATGTCCTTTTTCTTTGACTTCCTTTTGCTACCTTCAACTCAATTATATTCTGCTACTCCTTCGCCGCTTTCGCGCATTGCATGAAAGTCGCAATTAAATCACAAAAAAGTTTCGCTGTCAAGTTCATTGAGCCATTTGTGGCATGCAAACGTTAATTTCTGTGCGTAGCTACGTGAAAGGTTTTACTAGGCGTTGGTTCGCTGAATTTCGCTGTAACTAAGCTACTCCCAGCCCCCAAACAAGCTGAAATTCCTTTTTTGAGCAACTTACTTCAGTATCAAATTTGTTTTTCTTTCTTGTTTTTTTTTTTTTTGTTTTTTCTTTCTTGTTTTATTTTTTATTTTTTTTTTGTTATTGGCGTGCTTTTTTTTTGGCAAATGCGTAAATAAGCAACGGAAATTGGGTCAATTTTGTTTTGTAAAAAGGCTTTCTAGACTACTCGTTAGTTACGCATTCTTGCCTGCCTCACAACTTGGTTAGTTTCATTAATTTTCCTTTTGTCATGTTTATATTCAACATTTTTTTTTTGTGATAACCATTAATTTGCTTTGCTTAGATTTTGCATACTTTTAGGGGCGTTGATATGCTTGATAATGCTTTATCCAACTTTACACAAATTATATACGCCTTTGATGAGTGGGCGGTGTAATAAGTGGTTTTTACATTCTAATCATTACTCTCAGCTGTTTGGATTACTCTTCTATTCATAGGTTATTTAAATAGAGTTTGAAATAATATGTTGCGCCGAAATATATGTTTTAGTTTTGTTTCTCAGCAGATATGTATAGGTTTTTATTTGGCAGATAAACTTTTTAAATATGTATAAATTTTTTTTTGAAATGTTTTGTTCTTGAAGTTAAATTTTTTTTTTTTTTAACAAACAATTTTTTACAGTGTAATATACATTTTTTTTAAGTATATGCTTACTTAAACTGACAGAAAAACCAGTGTTCTGATAGCCAAATTGTTAACAGAACGTGCCAAAATTTCTCAGACGAAGCAGTCTAGCAGCTTCTAAAATGGACGTAAAAGAAAAGGCGCTTGTCTTCACATTTTGCTTCCGATTCCGAAGAAAAATTTTTTTTTTTTGTATTTGAGCTTACACATAATACCCAAAAATTATATTTTTTCACACATAAAGCTGGCCTAGAGTTTTTAGGTCAAAGTTGAAAAGAGAGTTTATGAAATTCATGCGAACTTTAAAAGTTAACGCACCATAAGCAATATATAACAAACAAACATACAAACAGCTTAGTTTTTAAAATTTTAAATCTTTTTGAAATCAGCAAACAATCCGACTGCCATATAAAAACTTTTAATGTAATCCCCAAACAACCTTTCTTCTTCTGCTTTCAATCGTTGATTGGAAAATATTTAACCCAAAGTGAAAATACTTATCAGCTGACAATTCGCATATCTTTTCACTCATTGCTTTGTTGTTGCAACAAAAAAAACTTACTTTAATTCTAGGCACAATCAAGTTCAAAGTAAAATATTTTTATTTGGGTATTTGCTATTTCTTCTTCTTATTTTTGTTTAAAAGAAAAACTTTTCTTTATCAAAGCAAACAAACTTTCATTTGTAATCTTTCACAACAAAAACATTTCATTTAACATTTCATTTTAAATCACAATTCGCTTACATTTTATTTCAATTCAACTTCAATGCGCTCTTCAACCCGTACACTGACCGGTGTGGAGCTTAATAGTGGTTGTTGCAGATTTTGCCTTAAATAAACGATTTTAAATTGTACTCAAGCTTGGCAAAATATTATTTTTATTTCTGCTTTGAATAACTTTTCATTTCGATTTACTTTTGCATCTGCTTCAAACCATCTAAGCCAACTGTATTTAAATACAAAGTGATATACCTACGTCAATAGTAACTGCATCAACCTGTCTCAGACACATCAATAGAAATAAATGAAATAAAAGCCTTTCATTTCAGACAGCTTCGCGTCGACCGAGTTTACTTTCAACTTTGTTATCTTTAAGCGAAAGCTTTCAGTTTTGACACAATTTTTACGATTACAAATTTAAAGCACTTTGTTTGATGTACATATGTGAAATGTGAGCATAATGAGAATATAAATTATCTGGAAGATATGTGAATTTACCTTTTTTTCTTGCCTCCACTAAATGAAAACAGTTTAACGAATATTTCTCGTGGAATTTATATTGTACTAGTAGTCTCAGTAGTTCTTGTTCTGCCTGACAAATGTCATCGCAATTGTCGTTTATTCCTCATTCACTTCTTTATCCTCCTTTCGTTTTTTTCCTACTTCTCTTAGTTTTATCCCCTACATCCCCTATCACATCATCATAATGTTCATTCTTCTGTAGTAAATCCCATACGTATCCCGGTTCCCTCTTCCTGCTGCTCCTGTTCTCACGTTTCTTCTTCCTGCTCGTCTTGCTCTCACGTTTCCTCTCCTCACTCCTATTAATTAATTAGTCTTCGTCATTCCGTTCTCTTCATTATTCTACTACCTTTTTCTGCTTTTCCCTAATATATGATATATCTATACCTTGTTATTTTTGGCTGATACTTATCTGTAAATAGTTACGCAGTATATGGCAGATCTATTTGGGGGCGTGGTACCGCCCACTTTTTACACAATTTTATATATTTTCTCCAATTTTGTATCAAATGTCTTTGATCCGAACCAAATAAATATGTAGTGGTGAGGAATTTGTGCTTTCTATTTCCTAAATGTGTACTTCTCTAAAACTTTAAATAGTCTATGCGGTCCCACTTGCTTGTATAACCAAAAGTCAAAAATTTCATCAAAACTCGTTGACTACATGCTTTAGAAGTCTAAGCGCGTGCTTCCGCCCACTTTTCTAAAACTCCAAAACCACCTCTTTTTTTTCTATGGTCACTTTGGCATCTTTGCAAGATCCAACAGTCTTCAATCCTTCCTTCCTCTAACAGATTTCCAGTAGGGGCCTTTTGTCAGATTTTGTTCTTCGTATTAAATATCCACAAATTCCAAATGAATTTCGTCCCTGCAAACATGCCACACTTTTTTTTGAAACATGGTGACCTCATCCGGCTTTTTGTATTCATTTTCATTGGACTGTTTGGAAATGTCAATGACGACTCAAAACAAAACTCCGACAAAGCATTGCTAAATCTTGCTTGACCCATCAAATAACTTTTGTATTTACCTTTGCATAATTTTTGTTTTGATATTTTGTATCCTTTTCTCTTTTATTATTTATTTTTTTCGCTTTATCAGCATTATTTACTCTAATATAATTTTTGTGCTCAGCCTTCCAAAAAAAGAAAAGGGTCACCAACACTTGTTTGATATGCTCCGTTTCCAATTACACGGCTATTTAAACATTGAATTGTATTCCTTTTGCCTTCACGTGAAGAAAATTGGTTGGATTAAGATGCGCCTGTAAAGATTCGCCTCGTTGTCTTTCGAACACGTTTCTTTTGTGTTTGGCGGGCATTTAGAATCTTCACAATCGACCGCTTTCTTAAAGTATTTCTGTTACGATAGCAATCTGAGTGCATGAAAATATTTTGGTAATTCAAAGTCTTTAAGATTTACATTAGAGTGGACCGAACACAGGGTTATAACTTTGCATTGGAGTATATTTCCTATTTAATAAAAACAAAAAAAAAAATAATTCAAATCTGAGTAAATTTATTAATTAATTTCAAGTATTTTTCTCAATAACTAAAGTTTAAAGTTTTTTTGGAATATAATCAGTCTTAAAAAGTTAAGCAAGCTGCTGAATTTGAAAGCTCGTGAGAGTTATGTCTGTGGGAAGAACTTATATGAGATTAATCTCTAACACTTCAAAATCTAGTCGAAAAACTAGTACGAGTACGAAATCAGAATACAGGAATGTGTCAGTCAGAACTCTTTCAAAAATGTCTCTGAATTTCTAGAATTTTTATTGTACAAACTTTTCAAAAGTTTCTTTTATACAAAATTAAGTTTTGTTTATGCGTTGTATAGAAGAAATAACTCAACAACTTATATATTCTGGACATTTGAGAACAATTTCTAACCTCACATTTTTGCACTCAAATTAATCGGGCTACAAAACTGCATACCCAAAAAATATCTAGAAACTCTGCCAAAAAAATATTGATTTAGATATCATTTTTTGAAAGTTTAAATAGCTGTTCGAAACCTTCTTTGATAGGGGTTTCGTTACAAAATGTGATATATGTGTATAAGAAAACTATTAAAATCACATCTTCTTCTTATTTCGTCAAACGCTATTCAATTTAATTTCACTACTATTATTTTGAACACAGCTGTATGGCTAAATTTTAGTAATGCATTGCAATGTAAAACTTTGAAATGCAAAAGTTTACTAATTACTTTTTTCTTCTTTATTTCAGGTAATTGCTGTTACTCTCACATTTCCTGGTTTTGTTAGTGTGGTAATAAAGTACTTAATCCATTAAAATATATCCAAATGCAAATGTAGGTATGCAACTCAACTCCCGCATATTCTAATTATTAATTTGATGCACTCATTATGATCATAAACATTTCTTTTTTTTTAACTTTAATACCTGCAAAGCGAAAATTAACAATTTTCAATGTAATGCATTTAAAAAGTTGTTGGGGTAAAAAAAATAAAAACAACTGGTTTACATGTACATACATATATGAAAGCTTAAACTTTTCGAATTTGCTTGCTGTGTTCATGTTGCCGCAACATTTTTTCAACACAACAAAAATTGCACCGGCAAAAATTGCAATGAAAGCATGCAGCGAAAAGAGTTGATAATAAAAAAAAAATAAAAAACAAACCAACAAAAAAACATCGATAAAATAAAAGCCCAAACTATTTAATAGCACCACCAATGTAGCCGAAAGTCCAATATGCGAGCAATCAGTGGCATACCAACAATACAACAGATCAACGGTAGTGCAAATATTTAAAAACCTACGAGTATAAAATATAAACTGCTGTAGAGTGCAAATTTGAGTTTTTCAAAGTGTTGGGCAGCAGTTGAGTGCATGAATATGTAAGCATTAGACTGTGCTCAGCAAAAGCGTTGCAAGTCGTTTTGTGGTACGTTTCGTAGGTTTCGTCATTCTAGCAGAAACGATTCCGTTGTTTTTAACAGTCGAAGTTTGAAAACTTGTACACTCAAGTATGGGCGGTGCCACGCCCTTTTCCAAAAATTGGCAAAATCATCCATTATATTATCAATTCAATAAAGTAACCAATTTCAATTAATGTGGCTTCTTTTGTTATTGAAATATCTCATTTTATACGATTTTCGAAATTTTCGATATCGAAAAAAGGGGCGTTTTTTTTAGATTTTGGCTACATTTATCATTATTCAATTTATTTTGTCCACGAATGGACGGACGAACATGTCTTAATCGATTGCTTTGTTCATTCTAAGAATTTTAATAGATCTCACTCTATATCTATGTCCATTATTTTTTACCGTTACAAACCACCGTTATAATGACAAAAGTGTAATACCCCATTTACTTATAGAGCTTGGTAAAAAAAAAAGAAAACGTTGTTTAATCCTCTTATGCTGTCAGATATTATTCTTAGATTTGATTAGTAATCAACTGATTATACTTATTTGGTAATGGATAATATAATTTTTTCCAAGGAAAGGCAGTTATTAATTGATAAAATTTTTTTTTTCAATTATTACCACAAATAAAAAATAATCAAAAGCAATGAAAACAACTTTTTTTTAACTATTTTTGATTTGTTTAATAATCATGTCATGATTTTTTTACATATTGGAAAGTAATCATTAAAAATTTTCAGTAATGTTAATTTCTACAGGATCGATAATACCAACGGCTGCTACCTAGTCGCCCTTGTAGTGCTATAAAACAAGTGATTAAAGTCTGAATTCTGCTCTTTCTTTAAATTTTATATTTATCAGCAGTAGACCCAATTATGTATGTAGAATGTCTTCAATGGAATTTAAAATTCATTGCATCGTTCACATTCTATTAAAGTGGTTCAAATAAATATTTTGCCTTTAAGTACATACATCCATTTATATTTATTAATTTAAATCATTATTTATTTACAATGAAATGCCAACATGCTTTTGCTGCATTAATAAAAAATGAAGAATGGTATTTTTGAATTTCAAATGTCATTGGTATTTGTATGTGATTGGAATTTGGAATTCAAAAGCTGTTACCCAAGAAAAAGGACAAGCTGTGTACGTAGGAACCTTTTGAGCGGCATTGGCAAATGCAGAATTCCAATAAAATTTCAAAGAAAGCGAGGGAGAAAAAAACTTAAAACATACGCAAGAACTTCTAAATAAAACGGCCTAAAAGACGATTAATCAAACTAATATCTAAAAACAGCAGAAAGGTTGCTCCAGCATAAAACAACAAATAAAAACAAGAATCCAAAGAGGCGATATGGTATTTTATTTATCAAAAATCATTTATCTTGCTTTCAATAGCAATCGATGGCGTAGCTGAGTGGAATAAGAAATCAGCAAAATAGAATAGAAGGTGCAGAGAGATAGGGGGATAGAAGAATAGTATAAATATGTAGGGACTACGTAGAGGAATTTGAAAATGAAAAGTAGGCTTTTGATGTATCCAGCTGGAGAGCGTACTTACTTGTTTACTGTAGACAAGTGCAATTATAACTTAATTTACATTGAACTTTTACACAGATTTAATGGAAGTTATAACAATGATCATAATAATACCGATAATAGTAATAAGAATAACAACACTACTATAAATAATAATAATAATACAAATAAAAATAATAATAATAATAATAATAATAATAATAATAATAATAATAATAATAATAATAACAGTAATAATAATAATAATAACAATAATAATAATAATAATAATAATAATAGTAATAATAATACATAATAATAATAATAATAATAATAGTAATAATAATACATAATAATAATAATAATAATAATAATAATAATAATAATAATAATAATAATAATAATATTAATAATAATAATAATAACAATAATAATAATAATAATAATAATAATAGTAATAATAATACATAATAATAATAATAATAATATTTATAATAATATTTATAATAATAATAATAATAATAATAATAATAATAATAATAATAATAATATTTATAATAATAATAATAATAATAATAATATTTATAATAATAATAATTATAATAATAATAATAACAATAAAATAATAATAATAAAAATAATAAAAGAAATAATAATAGAAATAATAACAAAAATAATAATAATAATAATAATAATAATAATAATAATAATAATAATAATAATAATGATAATAATAATAAGAATAATAATAATAATAATAATAATAATAATAATAATGATAATAATAATAATAATAATTATTATTATTATTATAATAATAATAATAATAATAGCAATAATAAAAATAGTAATAATAAATAAATAAATATGGCATTATTGAAAAAGGTTTTGAGTTAAAGCATTCTTATCAAAAATATGGGATGTGGCGTTTCTGAAAAATATTTCGAAATAGGCTTATCTTCTATTCAGTGGTCGAAATGGTATGGCAATGAAATGTATGGAATGTCAGGTATAGAAGCTGACTCCTTAATCGATAGAAAGGGGGCTCGCAGGTCTTAAGCTAAGTGAATATTCAAATTGAAGCTGCCTATTTAAGATAGCTGGAAATGGTTTTTAAGAGATAAGGAAAGACCCTAACCGTGGAGAAATAGCACAACTTAGTGATATAACAAACCTTTTTGAGTTTAATTTTTTGCAAAGGTAAATCAGCTGTCTTGGAAGGTCCCTTAATCTTAAACAAACACTGCAAGAAATTATAAAAGTAACCTTCAAATAACCTACGGTAAACAATCTTATCGTTGTCTTCTTTAAAAAGCTTATTGTGTGTGATCTCTATCGACCATACTGAGTTGGATTTTCTCTTACTTAAAAATAAGGAAAGAGACTATGAATTCTAAGCCCTATTTTATTTTTATTGTGTATTAACCAACACCCATCCTCAAAAAAGTAAAACAAAAACATTATTGAACTTTAAGGTCTAAAATAATTGAGACAGAGAGAGCACAATCAACTGTTTTCCCTTGTCTTAAAAGAATTCAAAAACTGGCGCACCTACATTTTGAGCTTTTATATTAATTTTATTATTCTATCGAATACACAAATATGTATAATGCACCAAACAGGCTCGTAAAAATACTTTAACACAACAATAAGCGAACCTTCAGCATCACCTACGATTCAACCTTAACCTTTCGCCCAACGTCACTCACACGCTCTTATTGCCTGATTGTTTGTGTCATTGAATGACTGGTTGAATGAACGTTAAAAGTTCTAACCAAACAACCAGTTAGCCGCACTCAACTAGAATACTAAAATAAATATTACAAGCCGTCGTCTAGGGCCGACACCGCACTCATCGTCGTCAACGTCATCATCATCATCATTCACGGCCACATTCGGTGCGACGTTGCGTATACGTAACCTTCGTTATTACTATGCCATTCTAGCAAAGACAATGAGCAACTTGTCCCTAGGCGTTGCTGTAGCTACACCAATACATACAAGCAAGCAGGCGTAAGAACAAAGGAAAGCAAAAGGGCGTAGTGAAGATAAAAAAAATTAAAAAAAAAAATTAAAAATGTTGGCAAAGAAATTATAAGTTTGTGGTGGTGAAGTAGGAGGTTTGGGGGCCTGCTGGGAAATAGACGTCGCAAGTCTATGTCACGCTGTAAAATGCTACCCGTCGTGCTTCCTTCCGCTGGGAAGAGTGTTTTGCCGGAATTCTAAAAAACAGCGCCGAACAGCCTAAGCAAATACAAACAAAAATTGGTAGGTCCTTTTTTCTATTTTTGTAGCTAGCTTCTAAGCAGCCTACACACTTCCCTATTTTTCTTGCCTACATTCCTCTCCTTTCAACTTTTTCTTCATCAACTTTCTTAGAATTTTTCAACAAATTTCTTAGCATGCCAAACTTCCGCCTATTGTTGTTGCTATTTTAGAAAACATTCGCAAAAGTTGTGACAAAATTGCAAGCACGTTGCAGCAAACTTTCTTTGCGCTTTCTTTTTTAGCAGCACACACAAACATACACACTTGGGTAGGTACATATACCCGGTCGTATTTATTTTTTATTTGTTATTCTTGTCATTGGTTGTAGGGTTGCTTTTTTTGTTTTTTTTTGTTTTTTTGTTTGCGTTGCTCTCTGTGGCACATTTCGCTGGTTCCTTTGGTTGTGCTCCTTAAAAAGTTCCGAAAACGTGCTTCGAACTTCGACAAGATGATTAGGCTGCTGGCTTAGTTGTGTTAAGAGTTTTCTTATGAGCTAGCGCAAACAGTCGCATATACTCCGACATGTTCAAATACACAACTTATGTGCTTGTCATTCTAAGCCTTTTGGGCTAAAAATTCAATAAAGCAATATTAGTTGGTTCTGTTTTGATGGAATTTCAGTTTGATGTGTGAGGCGATGTGGAAAGCTACCCAACGAGCAGAAATAGTTGCTGAAATAGAGGTGGCATCTGTTGTTGTTGTTGTGACTTTAAAGTGTTGAGCGACCAGTCACAAGCATGTAATAGCAACGTATCTGTTACTTGACTATAACTAAAAATGGGAAATCAGTTTTTGAGACCCACAAGGTTATAGCTACGTATTTATAAAATATCCGGCAATATTCTTTTAAAGTTACGTTCACGTGGCAACGACGTAGCATGGTGGTAACTGCGACTTTCTGGGAACTTTGGGTAGATCTTTTTCTATGATGCTTTGATACTAAAAAATATTTAATTTACAATTCTATACTAAATTCGATGCAGAAATCACTCTAATTTACTCAAAGTTATTTAATTAAGTCAATGCCTTCGAAAGTTCTTCCAAAAAAATTGGGTGTCTTAGCATAAATTACTTTAAAGTTGTATTCACCAAATAGAACAAATTCAAAATAATTATAGCTTTGATATAGTGTCTGCGACTAAAAATATTTAACTTCAAAGTACATTTACTACAAAGTACGAAATGCCAAAAACCATCACTTCAAAGTCGTATCAAAGTTATGACAATAGCCAATGTCATGTTTTAAGTGTCCGCTGCCACATCATGGTTCCATTTGCAACTTGTTTGTATTTGCATCAGTGTTGCCATGTAGTTCTTCGTCACAATTTTTCCCTGACTTTAAAGTGATCTTGCTTGAAGTAGTTGCCACTTGAAAGTTGGAATTAAGTAAATTTTATTGGCCAACACTCTCATCGTTTGTCACTTTCAAGTTATGAAAACTTTGAAGTTGTCTTACTAATAACAACGACGTTCACTAAGATGAACGTTCACTACTTAAAATCAACAAAACTTCTAAGAAATTATAGTTAGAAGAAATTACCACGCAGTAACTGTGAACTTCGAAAATAAATTTGCTTAGTTTTGGAGTACATGAATTTGGTGCTAGTAGGGCAATATTTGCATGCTAAAGGACCCCATCTTCATTACTATTGCTTTCGTGCTAGTTGGGATATACTCGTACGTATGTATGTATATCTGTATATGTGTAAGTTTAAATTCTCTCAAAGTCAGCAATATCGATCAATACTTTTATATATTTATCAACTCATGTGCCTAGTAACTATGTATATGGGTCATTTAATGCCAAATCGACAAATCTTTTACCTGACCCAATGTGATTTCGCTAAAAATTTTCTATCTTTTTCTATCCCCAAAAGAAATTTTTCAGATTTTTTTCAAATTTTTTTCCCTAAATCAAAAAAGTTATGAACTTTTTCAAAAAACTTTTTTTTTTTTAAATGCTTTTTCAAAAATCGACCGTTTGAGATCGTTTTTTACAAAGTTTTTGTTTTTAAATTTAAAAATTTTGAAAAAAAAATTATCCCAAAGGGTCGATTTTTGAGAAAGTGACAGCATTTAAAAAAAAATAATAGATTTTAAAAAAAATAATAGTTTCTTTTTAAAGTTCAAAGCTTTTTTTGACTTGGGGAAAAAAATTTGGAAAAATTCTGAAAAATCTCTTACGGGGGTAGAAAAAGATAGCAAATTTTTAGCGAAATCGAAGGGGGTCAGGTAAAAAATTTGTTAATTTCGCATGGAATGGCCCACATGCAAATGTTTGGAAAGCACTTCAACTGGCAATGTCAGCTTTAAACATCTGTTGGAACAACTTTTTTATGTGAGAGATGGTCAAAGTTTTGGCTAGGCTAATCTGGGAATATTTGCGTCCTCTCGGAAAAACTAGAACCTTTCTAGATGTCATCTCACTTGTTGCTTCGAGAGCTCCTAATTTGAGTCCTAAGCTTCTGAAAGCATTTCGTTATGTGGAACCCGTACACCTGTACGTATTATCCTGTACATTTTTTTTATCTCCCGAAATTTCTTAACCGTTTTCTCGCTCAGCTTCAACTTTTCGGAGTTTCTACAAAATTTTAATATTTCACTTGGCCTCTTCGAGCGGGCTTAATGTGAGTCACTTGTAAACCAGCTCTCTTTTTTTCTTTCAATGTAGGGTACAAAACCACTTTTAACCTACAATTAAATATTTGCAACTTCATTGCAATCAATAAACCGCAATTACGAAATCGGCTTACCATTTTAATTATTTACTCTGGCGTCAAAGACAAACGAAAAGGGTAACCATAAACTTTCCGACATTTAAATGGAAATTGAAATTTAGTTTTGACAGCTAACGTGGATTATTTATTTGCGGTTGTGAATGAAGGTAGGGCAGATGCTTGGAGCGGGGGATATTTTATCAATCAAATTTGTACTGATATTTGTGTTGAATGGGATGATAAAGCGATAACAGAAAAAGAAGAGAGCTAACGAATAAAATAAAAAATCTCAAATGGAATAAATTCTTGTGGTTGAATTTTAGCCGCTGGGCGATGTTTAGTACTTGTATAGATATCTTAAGTTTAAAGAAAATAAATATTATAAATGTTGCAAATCACTCAGATTTTCACTAAAGCCCTTTTGCTGAGTGTAATTAGTGCTTTAATCAAAAAAAATGTTTGTCAGCTTATGTATGGCTTTTCTGAGTAATCAATTAAAAGCCTACTGAATTTTATGACAATTTCAAATTTATAGCTCGACTTTTAAAATCGCATTCAATTTAATTGAAAGAAAGTGAAACGAAAGCGACACATTTTCATGCTAAACGCACTGAAATGCATAAGACGATGAAAGCAATGAGAAAAGCGAATAATTAAATGAATGACATAAATATATTTACGATTTAAGGAAAGTGAGTTAAGCAGTCAAAAGCAAGCGCAGCAAGCAGAAGGACTAGCTAGAGCAACATACAACAAACAACCACTCAATCTCTGGCATATAAAAACAACAGCAACAAAACTTTATCACCTCATAAAATGCAAACGCTCATCAACGGGCCCCCATTTACAATAAAATCCTACAAAAATATAACATTCAAATAGTCCATTGGCATTTCACTTTTGTTATCCACTTTTCGGCTTAAACACAAATTTAATGTTGAAAGTTTTGTAATGCGATTTTAACGCATTTCACTCGTCGCTGTGCCTCACTACGCCTGCTTGTAGTATGGGTAATAGTCATAGAAGTAAACAACAACAAAAAAAACCAATCGCTTTCAATGCCACTGGCAACCAAACAGCGGCGCTGTTATCAGCTAAAACGCATTAAAGCGCACGCCCCGCAGCGTTTTCTCTCAGCTCCACTTTTACGCACGTTTCCTTGTATTATTCGTACTGACGCTGCGAATGCCATAAATCGCGACAAAGCAAGTTTACAACATGAAACCATTTACCTAATGAGATTTTTAATAAATGTCATTTTGATTTCTGTTGTTGCGTATGGGTGGGTGGGCAAAATAAGTTGGTGAGGGGGCGTGAAGTGGACTGGTTTTGTAGTTTTGCTTTGTTAGATAACTTGGAGATATCAGAAATATCTAGAATATTGGTATTGGTGGCTATGCTACACTTATCGGGGTTTTGGACCTCTTTCTCGTCTGGTATTCTTAACAGCATTCAAAATGACGTATACTAGAAGGTACGAAGATCTTGTTAGGTTGGGGTAGGTTAGAAGAAACACTCATTTATTGGGAAAGGATCTGCTTTTGAAGGATACAAACCTAGCTTAGGATCAGCTTGAGCTTGAAAGGGAACACTTAAGCTCCCAAGGAAAAAAAATTAACGTATTATATTCTCTTCCATTTTTGAAAACGTATCAAGTAAGGATATCAAAACACATAATGAGCAACCCCAAAATGTATTTTGATATATACCAATCATCAAGAAATAAACATTTGGTAGCCTGAGGTATCTATTAGTTCTTTACTTATGGTCAATATTTGGCTAGAGGTATCTCAAAATATTGCTAGAGGATTAATGAGAGCTCACATAACTAGGCCTAAATTTAACTGCGAAAGAAAATATTGCAAGGTCAGCTGCTACTCAAGACTTTGCTAGCCATTCGAATGTGAGTAGACGGAGTCGAAAGTATTTGAGAGATACCGAAGTGCCAAAAGGGATGTAATAATGAGCTTTATAAGGTCTACGTTTAAATTAAATCTGGGGGTTCGGTTGAATGGGTCCAAATGTGGTAATGTATGAAGAGGCAGAGGGTATTTTTATCAGCTCCCACTGGTGAAAACAGAGGAAGAAGAGATCACTACTTTGTTGGAGAAACAAAGCAACTTGAGAACTCGTGGTGTTGTCGAATGTCGCTAATCAGCAAAGCAGAGCAAGCCAAGTTAGTTCACAGAGGAGTTGCTTCAAATGAGTTGCCTGATGCCTTGATAGGGTGATCTCTTACCAAGCATTCCCAGGCCAAAAGCTAGTTTTTATCTCTTCACGCGGCCACAATCAGAAACTTCGTGAATAGTTCACTCAGACGTGATTAGATAGAACTGGGAGGTTATGAGCAGACCTAACTCATAAATTCAAAAATAGCTGATTGACTTGACGAGATCCAGCACATCGCTTGATTAGTTCATAAAAACGAATATGGCTTTAATTTCAGATTACGTGCTCATCCATACAAGCTTTAAAACACTCGCATTGGTCGCTTCTCTCTTATTACGAGGAAAAAAGTGACGACCATTCAAACATTTTTAAATATCTACTCAGATGGAATTGTATCCACCATTACCCTGAAGCTGTTAGTGGACTTTGTCATTTGATATTTTCATACAACATTTTTCACTTTCATTTTGTTGTTGTTGTTGTTATAGTCATTGTACTTATGTATTTAACTAACATGTTTTAAGGCTGAGTGTGAAACATTGTTCCTACTCAAAGTTGGGTCAGAGGAGTTGTTGTTATACAAATTCTGGAGCGAGTTACATAGCTTCACTATAGTGTTACAAGTACTCCCAGCGGCAGATCAAAGACGCGTCACAACAAGGCAGCTACTTACATAAAAAAAGAAGTAAAAAAAGAAGCTGGAAATTATATAGAAAAGCTACATCCATACACACAAACATATTATTTATGTACTAAACCACTTTTTGTGCTGTTAGCTAGAGAATTGTTATGAAAATCGCCTAAAAGTATGCTTTAACATATTTTAGACTTTTAACCTGATTTCGTCGGCCCAACCGCTAACTGTATTTTATTAGAGTGGGACAGTTGTTTATGTTGAAGGTGATTTTGTGTCTGAGGGTTATATTATTCAATTCAATTTACTATTTTTCAATTAAATCTCTATATTAATGTTTTATGTGTAGATGTTTTCATGAGCAGTTACATATCGAAGAATTCTTTCATTGATTTAAACTAAACTTTAATGTACAAAAACCAAAAACTATTCTCCCGTGAATCTGTGAATTTCAGTAAAATTTTAAGTTGAATGAAAAAATTGTTAGAACAATGTTTCCTTTCCAATATAATAGAAGCAGGCCTTCAATGTAGTCAACCAAAATAGAAAAAGAAATATTAGAAGTTAAGCGAAAGCGGTCAGATGAATAGAAGGTGGGGAAAAATCGAAGAAAAATTGTAACTAAAATTAGTTTGTAGATTTTGTTTGCTATGTCGCGAGGATTCAAGCTAACATATGATTTTCAAAGAAACTTTTTCAAATTTTGAAAATAATTTCATTTTATCATTTTATTCACAAACCGCTTGGTGCTTCCGAAAAAAATATGTCTTATATATATAAAAAAAAAATGTATATAAAAAAATTTAAAAAACAAAATAGGGTTTGAACTAAAAGAAAAAATTATAAATAAACCAGTAAATGCGCCTCATTTATCAAATCATTTATCATTACACGAGATGAATATTTCGATTGAATCAAATAGATACTATTCGTTGAAAAAAAGCTCATGACGTAATAGAAATTAGGGATGTAAACTCGAGTTGCAAATAATAGATTTTTTTAGAGATGATTCTTATCGCATTAAAGAAAATAATCGATTTTTGATAACAATCTATTTTTCGAATATTTATTATTATTATCACAAAGGATGTTGTTCATCATTTGATTAAGTAATTAGTTGTCCATGGAAACAAACTAAAATTATTGTTATGAACCTTGTGCTTAATATAAGACTATTTTTAATCTGAAATATATAACTGATACAAATGATCAGTATTACCTAACACTTGACAGGTATAAAAAATCGATAAATAATAAAACAATCGATAACTAAAAATAAATTAATTATTCACCAACCTAATGCAAATATTAGATAGGTGACTGTTTGAAACTAAGGTGGTAACAAAGTGAATAAATAAATATAACTTCATTTTTCTTGCGGGTGGGCTGAACTAAAATCATAAAAAGTCCTTATCTTCTAAAAACAAATTCGAAAATGTATATCAAATGTGTTTCTTTGAATCTTCTTTAAATTAATAAAAAGTGTTCCCCACACAAATAAGCTGCACCCTAAGGTGCACATGTAATATTATCCCTACGCCCTGTATTCCCGTATAAAGATTTTCTACAAACATTGTTTTGCCTGCGACCATGTCAGTCATGACAACTTATTTTCCACTATGACGAGCGGACGGACATTTTGCATACCTAAAAATATTTCATTTGGGAGCATATAGGAATACTCGTAGAAAAGCTTGTACAAACATACCCTTGGGACAAGCTGCAGCATCATCGTCCATCTGACTGCTGCTGCCACTTCTATTAGCATGCCCAGCTCACATAAGTTTTACCTTTTTTGTTAGTATGCAACTAACTCACTGCCCGGCATAATTTTTCAGTTTGGTTGTTTTTTTTTTTTTTTTTTTGTTTGTTCACTCTTAAATCCTACATTTTCCACTCTAAATCCTTTTTACAAGTGTTGTTATTCTGCTCTGATACGCTTTTATGTAATTTAACAACAAATTTAAATGTCATATTTTGTTGAACATGTCACTGAGTTTTACATTTTTTGGAGTGACTAACGGTTCGTGCTGTGCTTTCACGTTTTGTTTGCTTGGATTTAAGCCAAATTGGGGATAAGCGTGAATTTAAGATTTTTAAAGATTTTTTGTTTATGCGAATGGGACCGAGTTCAACAAAGTGACCTGAAGTTCTGTACTATTCACTCTATTGTTGTTGTAAAATTACTTCGTCCACAATAGTCGGTACATAGACTACCGATGGTCCAATAGACTACCGATCTAACAATCTCTTGTAACCAAAGTCAATTGGGTTAGGCCTGCATAAGATCTCAGTGTGAATGCTTTAAAACAAGTTTATCTCCTTTAAGCAATATTTGTCTCGCTTCACAATCAGTTTCCATAGCTCATCAACTGTAGTAAAATTCAATAAAATCTTGGATCCGAAGATTCACTGTGGACAATCAAATCGCCCTCGCCGCATTTGGCGTCGTACCACAAGTTTCTTGTTCTAGAGAGTACCAGCAAAAGACTATCAATATCGTTGCCACTCTCCTAAACTATCAGGGAAGTAATCTTGCTGCTACACAAATACACAAGAAAATTGTAAAGCAGTCTTCCAAGTATTGTGAAGTGACGACACTATTCACTACCATCTCAAAATCTCACTCTTACTCATGCTTAGGCCGTGGCAGCGTCGAGGCAAACTAACTACACCACAGACAAAGCTTGCAGTATCATGAAGGCCTTTGTGTCTGTTCAATTTTGCTTCAAAAGCAACAATCTCTATGCATTTTTTGTTGTTGTTTTTATCACACACTCACATCAAAGGATTTATTCCAGCATTGACTTTGGCATTGACGCACAACGATTTAAAATTCTCTTTGATTTCATATTTTTGGCTGCTGCAGTGGCAAATATGTACAACAACAATGAGTAGCAAAATTCCATACAAAAGCATAAGCTTAGCTGCTGCTGGCTTCAGTGCCTAAATGTATACTACTCTTTTGGACTATTTTAGTTATTTTTTTTTTTTGCCAATGTCTGTTACTTATCACTGCTTCTGAGGTATTTCGCTTTGCTGCGTATCACACAAAACAAAATCACAACTAAGCGTTCTGAATGATGTGGCGTGAATCTTTTGAAATTTGTGTGTGAGAATGGCTGATAGAAAGTGCTGGCTAGTGTGGCCTGGGTGGTAAAAAAATTCGGCATTCTTTGAGTTTTATTTTGAACCGTTTTCCTTTTTCTTATTTTTGGGGCTTCTGGATTTTTTGGGTTTCATAGTTTATGTGCATGATCCCATATCGCTTACTAGTGCCTCCAAGGAAAAATACAAAAATGTAAGCCATGGGAAATAGATAAAAAAAAAAACTGTCGTTGCTTAAAATTATAACTAAATCTATTCTGGTTAAAATTTAAACAGTTCTAAAATTCATGAGAAGAAGAAAGCAAAAAAAAAAAAAAAATTTAAATTAAAAACAACTTAGTTTTCCATTATGATGCTAACATTTTACCTGCCACTGTATGTATTAATACATATGTTTTTATATTCTCCGCTAACTTTTCTTCCATTTTCTTCGCTAACTGTATCATTAAATATGTTATTCGTTAATTAATGACATTAACAACACGTCTAATGGTATTATTATGTTGGGGAATCATAATTGTGTTTTGGGATTTTGTTTTTTTTTATTTATTTTGTGCAATGCACAGTTCGCCATTTGTTATATGAGACAATACATTTGGGTATTTAACAAACACATCTAAACATATGATTTTTGTCTCGACTTTGTAATGATTACTTTCGTACCCAGACAGATATTTGGAAATGCTGTTGAGGAAAGAAAATGAATGGATAAGGAAATGAAAAACTATAATGAGAATAAATCGAACGAATGGCACAAAGCTTTAGGTATACGAGCATGTTAGACGAGGGAGCACACTACTAAATTAAAATTATATTAAATGAATTAAATAAAATAAAATAAAATAAAATAAAATAAAATAAAATAAAATAAAATAAAATAAAATAAAATAAAATAAAATAAAATAAAATAAAATAAAATAACATAACATAACATAACCTAACATAACATAACATAACATAACGTAACATAACATAACATAACATAACATAACATAACATAACATAACATAACATAACATAACATAGCATAACATAACATAACCTAACATGCCATAACATAAAATAACATAACATTAAATAATATAACATAACATAACATATCATAACACAAAATGAAATGAAATAAAATAAAATAAATGAAGGGTTTAGAACCAAATGGATCTAAGTGACTCCGAAATTTATTTGAGATATTCAAGTTTAAAGTTTACTGCCTTTTGAAAATGCTATGTAAAATCTGGGTAGGGTGTTTATTGTATGGGCAATAAATGGCACTACAAAGTCCGAAATGACTGGGATCTTTTTGCCAATATATAAACACCATATTTCACTATACAAATATGGGTATAACACAATTTCAAAAAAAATGTCACTTAGATCCTTTTGGTTCTGAGCCCTTCAAATGTAATTCTTTTCTTTTTTGTTGTTGGTTTTGCGGTCTATTTTCTTCGTCTTTATTCTTGCTCACTTTCATATGATTATCTAAAATACAGTCTAATTTATCTCTATTTCGTTTTCTATTTTAAACACAGAGCTGCACAAAAACTCGCACAAACACACAATTCGACGAAAAGTCGCACCGCCGAACTGCCAAATACAAGCGCGCGAAATGGTGGCTTTTGTGGAGCGTTACAACGGGCGCCACCACCCATGCCACCGGGTTTGGCGCGACGACTTGCGAACAAGGAAAACTACGGTCTCGGCAAAGTGAGTACAACAAACAAATTTAGCAATAAAATATTCTCCTATCACATGTTGATCTTATCATACTTACTCCTACGTACATATGTAAATACGTAAGCAATCTAAACAGCAAGCCCACAGCCCGCAGTCACCCAAAAGTGTAGAATTACAAACTTAAGTAGTTACGTGAGATTGCATGACGTGTGCTATAAAAACGCGATCCAATTACGGTCTACAATTTACCGTTAATAATGCCGCTCTGTCAACAAAATTGCTAGACATTTTGTTGTTGTTATTTTTGTTTCAAAGTGAAATGGGTATCGTTGTGGCGCTTTTGAAATCATAACATAAATCTAATTTAAATTGCAATTCGCAGCAATTAAGATCTTTATCGGCGATATGTATTGTAAGTGCTATGCATTCGTGTAGATGTACAGTTGTGGGTAATAAAATAGCCAATCAATAGAATTGAGAGAGTTGATATACATACATATATGTAGTATACATATATGCACTCTTTCATATTTAAATGTGTATCAGCAGATCCGATAATAGAGAATTATAAACCAAATGGTTTAGTTGTAGTACTGATAAGCCTGACGTTTTAATGAAGTGGAAACCAAAAGAGCAGAGGCTCTTGCTTTGTGATAGACTGCTTGGATGGCACTGTATAAGCACAGCTGATTACAACAGCTTGAGAGTAGTTGCGAAGCCGCTGAATATTATTATTGATAGTAGTTTTGTAGGCATTGGAACATTCTAAACAGCTGTTCTTGAGTAGCATACGGAGATTAATACAGAAATATTTAGACAAAAAAAAGTAGTTTTTAAAACATTTTTTTTAGAATAAATGGAGATAGATTATAACTTTACCTTTAAAATAAATACAAATAAGACTAGTATCCATGACTATAAGTGAGCTCAAGGCCAATAATAATATTTTTTTCTATGAAAGCTATTATTAATAATTGAATGAAAAGTATAATAACTAAATAAATTATTACAAAAAATAAAATAAACGAATGGCTTTCATAAAAAAATAATATTAGTGGCCTTGAGTTCGTTTATAGTCATGAACTACTGATAGCGTCATATCGATGATAGATTTCCCATGTACATTTTTTTTAAATTTTAATCACCCTGTACGCTGGTTATAAACAGGGTAGTTGAGAGTTCTAAATACTTCGTGCTACGATTTTATTACACACTACTGTATCTATATTTTGCATAGCCTACACGTAATAGGCTGACAGGCTAACTTGCAGTGTTGCAAATCATAAATGAAACTTAAAAACATGCCCATAAATGTATAAATGTGTATGTAAATATGTTTAATTTCCTCTCACTTAACATTAGTCATACAAACTGCCTTTATTACACGGTTTTTTTTTTTTGTCTTACTTTTCTTACATTTATTGTACGTAAACAAATTCGCTTTTTTTTTTGACTTACTCCCTATAACAGGTTAAGGTTATGTTGCGTGTCTCGGATGCACACACCGACACGGAAAACCCGCATTTCATGACAGTCGATAAGAAAAAACGTCAAGTAACGTTAACAGATCCGTCAGCGGCGAATGCGGTAGCAGCGTCCACTTCACAAGAGCGTGGTCCAATGGTGGCAGCACCAAAAATGTTCGCCTTCGATAGTCTCTTCACGTCTGAAGATCAACAGGTGAGTAAGCTTATCAGGCTACGTAAAGTTATTTTCAAAGCTTTACAATTTATCATCACCATATCTGTTTTGTCTGAGCGAAAGTTTTGCATATAAACTCATTATTTAAAACTTTTATTTTTGTGTTCCCTCTCTCTCTCGTTCCCTTTCCATTTCATGTTGCATACGCTTGCAGTCCGATATCTGTGCGTCTGCTTTGTCTGAGGTGATACCCGCCGTGTTGGAAGGTTCAGACGGTTGTCTGCTTACGATTGGATATCCAAATTCGGGTAAGTTTGTTATTTTTTTTTCCTTTTTGCTTCTTCTTGCTACTCGCTAGTTATTTCCTTTGGGAGAAATGCGCTATAAATTTTACACTATTTGTAATCTCAGCATGCTTATCGCATATTTTTCTTAAATTTTCGAATTTTTTTCTTTCTTCATTGTTTTGCATTCCTTTTGTTTGAATATTTGTTGTGTTTTTTTTTTTTTTGCTTCATACAGGTCAACCAAAAACGATGTTGGGTGGCGTGAATCCGCCCACCGAATTAGGTGCTATTCCCTGTGCAATTTCGTGGCTCTACAAAGGCATTAATGAGCGTCGTCAGAAGAGTGGTGCGCGATTTTCGGTGCGCGTCAGTGCGCTGGGTGTGAGCGCAACAAAACCGGACTCCAGCTCGAAGGACTTGTTGGCGGCGCATGCTACTGGTGAGTTTTTAGTATGAAGTGTAGGTTGAGTAAGATCTGAGTTAATTTACATTTAGTTATTTATATTAATGGTTCACTGCAAAGTTGCTGCAGTGCACATTGAAGTATTAGGGCTATACTAAAATATGGTAAAAACGAAAAAAAAAATACACAGAAACATTAAAAAGTTATATTTTTACATTTTAGGGCGGTATTTATTTTTATGCAGATCTTATGTCTAATTAAAGTGTGTTAACTTAAGCCATTCGAATACTGGGACATGTGAGGTTAGGTTAGGAGAAGAAAAAACAGTTATGCGCTTTTCCTTGTCAAATAATTGAATAGATGGAATCTACTTAATTCGAATTTAATAAACTTTGGTGAAAAGTTTCCGTTTAGCATCAAACTAAATTTTTTCAAAGATACAGAAAAAAATGTTTTTTTCGAAACTTTCAAAAAGAGGTGTAAAAAATATTTTTGAAATTTCCAAAAAAAAATTTTTTTTTTCAATTTTTAATTTTTTAATTTTAGAAATACATATTTAGATTTATCAAAACCCATAGGTTTTTTCAAAAAAAAAAAACAAAATTATTTTAAAAAAATTAAAAAATGGTAAAAATTGAAAAAAAAAAAATTTTTTAAACTTATAAAAATTGCATTTTCAAGATGTATAAAAAAATTGTTTGAGAGATTGCGAAAAAAAATTTTCTTTCAATTTCTAATTTTAGATATGTTTAGATTTTTCAAAATCTATTAGCTTTGTCAAAGAAAAAAACAAATTTTTTTTTCGAAATTTAAAAAAATGGCATTTTCAAGATGGATAAAAAAATATTTAAAAAATTAGAAACATTTTTTAGATTTTTCAATCGAAATTACGAAACAAAACTATGCATATTTTTTCACATATGTATGTAGCATTAAACATAATTCAAACCAAATTTAAGTTTATCAAATTTTTTTTTTTTTTCATTTTCTTTAACTCAGTTTTTTAATCCTTTTTATTCTTGTATGTTTTCTTTCCTTCCCATTTCTTGCACATCTACAGAATCCGATGACTCACCAGGCGTTTATTTACGTGATGATTTTCTTGGCGGACCCACCGAATTGCGCGCTCCCACCGCGGAACGTGCTGCATTGTTCCTAGACGCTGCACTCGCTGGACGGCCACAAGGTGGACTTGAGCCAGCGATGATTTTCACACTGCATGTCTACCAGTATAGTTTATCGCGCAAAGGCGGAGGTGAGCAACTACTTTTTTACTATGAGCACAATGAACTTAAACACAAAATAATTGAAATTCCAGTAATGCAATAGGTGCACACAAATACATACATACACATGTATATTCATAATACGTGAATGCATAAAAATACAGTGGTGAAGATTATAATGGAAACAAGATTTAATTGAAAATTTTTAACTACAATTTTTTGGATACATTTTCTCAGTTAAATTTTTTAAATTTTTTTAATTGAAATCCTCTTAAAGAGCTTTGGGGACGGTGCTCTCATTATTGCTAGTTGAAAGTTCGTTCACATTTTTCACGATATGAATAATCATCAACCTCCATAAAATAAAATTAAAACTACATCTATCATAGTGTTTCTATTATTTTCCCCACCACTGTATATACATTATATCTACAGTAGACATTTCGTGTTAAAATTTTAATGCATTTATTTTTTTCATTCAAATGCACACACAACAACAATTCACTTACAAACAAACAAACATGCATACATTTTTAGTGGCTGGAGGACGTAGTCGTTTGCATCTCATCGATTTGGGAGGTTGTGCGAACCGCAATGGTGGACTACCACTCTCTGGCATTGGTAATATATTACTAGCAATATTGAGTGGACAACGGCATCCGCCGAATAAGGATCATCCATTGACGCCGTTGTTGAAAGATTGTCTGGCGCCGTTGACGTGTCATGTCGCCATAATGGCGCACGTGATGCATACGCAGGTAAGAAACACAAAAACAAAAAACGAAAAAAAAAAAATGTTTAAGCCAAGGATGATGAGTTCAAAGAGGCAGCTCACTTTGTCGTATTACGAGTGTGAATTCGTATGTGAATTTGTAATAAACGGTTCATTCGTCGTTTTTGGGTAATTGGTATGCTCTTAAGCGGTATTTTCGAAAAGCTCTTCAGCTTTTGTGCAAGCTCTCTATCTCACTCTCTCTCTCTATCTCTCTTCCTTACTGACGCTTTGTCTGTGTTATTTTGTGGTGCTTACTTAATTGGGCAACAATTCTATAATGACGAACAAAAATCGACTACACCCATACATACAAATGTACATACATACATACATTGCATTCGTTTTAATACGTTTCATTGCCATTCTGTGCTGTCTATTTGCTCTGACTCGTTTTGGTCAATTTATTGCACATTCATAAAATTGCTTGCTGCACTTTGTGGTCATTGTCAGCTGAATCATTCATTCATTTTATGTCACAATGAGAATGACAAATGACTTTCAATTTACAGCTTACTTTACCTAGTATTCATATTGTTGTTGTTGATGTTGTTGTTTCATGCTATTCCTCTTTTCTTTGTTTCATATCGTTTTTGTTTTACTTGCAGTCGCATACGGACGCCTTGACTACCATACAATTGGCCTCACGCATACATCGTATGCGTCGACGGAAGCATCGTTTTCCCATGCCCAGCGATAAGACCGGTGTGGGAGGAATGGCTGGGACGGGTGTAAATGGTGGTAAGTACTCTAGTACTCTGTTTCATGAGAAGATAAATGCGCAAATCAGTGGCATAAAAGCATAAGGCACATACAAAACTTCATAGGCATTTGCATATACACTATTGGGGGACTGACAAAAGTTCGCCTTAGCAAAAAAGAATTGTCTATCGAATTTATTATATAATAACGAACGAAAATGTGTTAATGTATTTTATTTTATTTTATCTTATTTTATTTTATTTTATTTTATTTTATTTTATTTAATTTTATTTTATTTTATTTTATTTTATTTTATTTTATTTTATTTTATTTTATTTTATTTTATTTTATTTTATTTTATTTTATTTTATTTTATTTCATTTTATTTTATTTTAATTACTTTATTTATATTAAAGTTCTTACAAATAAACCTACCTACAAAACAGCGAACTTTCGTTAGTCCCCACAACTGTGCACACTTATTTGACCATGGATTTGCTTCAGCTTTGCTAAGTTACAATTCATTTCCATTATTCCGCTGCCGACATTACATAACAATTGTCATATTTCATCTAACTTAGGACATCAATCGACTGGCTCATCGGCTGGCTCTGGTGCAGATCCTTCGAGCTCAGAGTTATCTGCAGACACTGTCATTTACATGGGGCCAAGTGATGATGCGACTGATGGCGAACATCCGCCGGTATATTTGCCTTCGCTGAGTAGTGGCGATAATCGTTGCGTGATGAGTAAAGCGCTGAAGGGCAGTGGTTTAGAGAAGCAACAACAATCGCCAGCAAAAAGTGGTGCGGCCGGAAGTTTGAAAAAGTCGGCTGCACAAAAAGGTGAGTAAGAGGAGAGTTAAAAATGTTGAATGGGTGAAAGCTTTCGAACGTTTTTTCACATAAAAACTAAATAACTTTTATTTCGTTTTATTCCTCATTTTAGCAACTCCTCAAAGTCCCACGATTAACGGGTCCAGTCGTAATGGCAGCCTGAAACGGGGGCACGTCAATAGTCCTACACCGGCTCAGCAAATACAGCAGCAACAACAGTTGGCTCAATCAGCGACTGCGTGTGACCAACTGCAGCCACAGTTCTTCTCTCCCGTGCATAGCGTCAAATCGCTCTCACATTCGGCTTCCTCACCCAAAATAGTCGCAGGCAGTTTGCGTCATCCCGGCATGGCTAGCATGATGGTGTCGAAAGGCTCAAATGTGCCATCGCCAAAAGGTTCCCCGCTACGACGACCAGGTGTGGGTGGTGCCAACTCATCAGTTGGCGATACGAACGATTGTCCTGGCAGTCCGATGCGCAAAATAAGTGAAGAGCAATGGATTGATGGGCCACGTGTATCACGTGCCAAGGTAGCAGAAGCGCGTCATTTGTTGCGCGAGGTAAATCATGTTAAACAATGTGAGACCTGGATCGATGGACCCAAATCACAATCCAGCCGTTCGCTTACAGCCGGCAATCTGCCTACAGCGCCCTCGCAGGTACCAGGTTACGGTTTTATGGATTCGCATAAGAAAACGATGATACGTCAATGGGTCGAGAATCAGACCTCACAAGTCTTCCAAACTACTTCGGCGGCTTCGTCGCCCACACATGGTATGGCTGGAGCTTACAACGCAGCGCATCGCGACCAACAGGCGCAACATTTACGCAACATCACCTACCACATGTCCCAGCTGAAACAGAAATCGCTCGATGCGCCCGAAGATTTGTATGCGACGAGCACACGACAAACGCAACAACATCAACAACAACAAACAGTACAACATCCACAATTGCAACAACAACACTCCCTACCACTCGAACAACAATTTTTGCTATGCGCCAGCGAGGCAGAGCTCACGCAAGCCATTGCTTTGGGTCTCTCCACAGCTGTGAGCACAACGAATGCATCGGCGCCTGCAGAGATACGTGGCTCCAAGGCTTTGTACCATCAACGGCAATCCAGCATAACAGGCGCATTGGCGCTCACACAAACTGCAACAACAAGAGATGAGACTGAGACTGATTTACACTCGACACACTCACACACAGGTTATGGCATGATTGCACAACAATTAAACGCCGGCACAGCGACGCTAGCATCCGAGCAAGGTGTTGGTGGTGTGACGCAAGTGAGTGTTGTACAACAAGGCGACCGACAAGCAGACTGTGATGAAGATCAAGATAGTGGACCATCGGAGGTGCCACCAGCGTTACCGCTAATCGAGCCTTTGGGTTCGCGTGAAATATCGCACGAAAGTCTGCATCGCATACTATCACGACATGTGTCGCGCGAATCTCTATACCAACAACAACAACGTGAACTGCAGCAGCACGAGCTGAGACGACAAGAAGATTTGCAACACAATACGCCCTCGCGGCAATCGTCGCATCATTTCTCCTCACAACACAGCATGGGCATGTCAGATTGTGGTTTGCAAGTCACTGAGGAGGAGATAGCGCGCACGATGGCCGGGTAAGTTTGATTGCATTCAAGCGCTGAGCTCCATATTTTCAATTTGCATTAAAATTAAACATTATATTTCATCTCCACTTACACTCCTTATACGCTTCACTTTCTTTACAGCGAGCATCCTTTGGCTGCTTTGAGTCATGTTGATAATATGTCTATTGTGTCGAGCTTTAACATGGCTGGCGATGCGTTTAGCGATTGTGCGATGGGTGAAAGAACGAGGTGGGTGTTATCGACTTCAAACAACTTGTCCCCGTGAAATTTTGAAATTATTTTCGACTTCTTTTTCTTTGCTTCCTTTGCTCTTGTCTTTTGCAGAAACCAATTCGATCAATTAGCGCGTTTACGTGAGATCTTCACCTCACAGCTGGCCATGGCCGAAGTGACGCCAGTCTTCCGCAGCGGTTGTGATGTCGGCAGCGTTTATAGTGAACCCGCCTATCGCTTTAATACAGGCCCGGGTAGCGTATGCAGCGAGCCGCCTTATAGACCGCCAAGTCCGAGGTGAGTACAGAAACAAAGCAAGTTCTTGCAGAGTCAGGTTAAGCTTACTCCTAACCCACGGTTATGATAAAAGATAAATGAATGCAGGGATCTTTCTAAAAAGTCAGGCAAAGAAGACTAACTTTCTCTGTTTTTCCTCGATTTTCCTATCTTTTCTCAGACAACCCTCACGTAGTCCCAGTCAAGGCAGTCTACCCAGCTTGAATGGTATCATGCAAATTGCTGGTATGGAACAATATGCCTCACTTCGTCATCCCGATGGTGCATCCGATCCAAATTTGCCAAAGGTTGAAAAACCATTCGTATTGGAACACGAGGACATTTGCGAAGTGGACGAAAAATCCGCGTTACTCTCACCCTCCAAACGACCATCACTGGAGAAAGAACATCTACCAGGCGTGGGCAGCACTACAATACAAACTTCTTCCCAAACACAATTGCCGCTGCTGCCCTTGAATAATTCGTGTGAAGCTTACGACAGCGGACACGATTCATCAACACCACGCACTTCCAAACATTCGGGTATTTCACGACGCGCCGAGAGTGGCTATCATAGTGTGGCGACAGCGCGTGATAGCGATGAGAGTAGTTTTACGTCGGGTCTATCGAAAGAACATCACAATCGTATAGCAATGGTGAAGAAGAAGCGACAAGATAAAGGTTTGTGCAATTGGCTAATGAATCCATTTACCTGCACTTATCCAGAGACCGAGGGCGAAATAAGCGATTTTTGAAAGGTGAAGTAAAGATGTTGGAGCAGTACTCGAATTTACTTACGTACATACATACTTAATTATGAGGCAGTAGAGAGGTAAAATAGTAGTAAAATATAAGAAAATGTTTGATAAAGGTTTTACAAGTGAAAAAGCGCCAAACCCACCAAGAAATATTTGCGCGCACAAGCACAGAACAACAACAAATAACATAAAATAATGCCAAATTTTTATAGTAAAATAAATTTTAGTGTGTGTTTTTTTTGTTTTTGTTTTTGTTATTTTGAAATCAGCAAAAGCCAATAACTTTTTGTGGCACTCTAATAAGGCGACTGAACTTTTTTATGGTAATTATTGTAATGAAATATATAGACATAGTAATATTTTTAACAAAATAACACTCGCTGAAAGTGTGAAAAAAATTTTATAAACAAAAATTTCTATGTTAAAGCTTGCATGCAAGTGTGAAAGCTTGCCAAAAGCTTTTACAGTGAAAGCTTTTGTTATTTAAGTGCTACCACAAATTTTACTGATCGCTGCCAGCTGCTACAAAAAAGTTTTTTGTATTACATACAAATTTGTTTGTGCTTTTGTGTTCATGTGTATGTATTATTTGAAAGCTTGCTAAAGAGAGACTTTTTCACTAGAATTGATGAAAAGCATTTCATTAAACTTTCACTACTTTTTGCCTCACTTTAGCAAAGTTGACAGGAACCTCTCAAAATAAACGAGGATTTGCTTTGTTTAAACAAAAATTTATACATTGGGAGATTTTTTTGAAAGCTCGTAGGTTCTGTTTGAAAAGCAAGCAAGCCTTAATCAAGCTGCTAGAGCTCAGCCTTCTGGGATATAGATAAGATTTATATTAATCTGTACTTTTCTCAAGTACAAGTTTATTGGAGCTTTTTCGCAAAACATTTGCCTGTTATCAATTTTCTTTGAGCTTTTTGAGAAAGCTGCTTAAATAAGTGCACATATATGTATATAATTTTTTATGTGGCTTTCAGACAAATGTGGTTTTAACTGTTATAACGAAACGCAATAAATTTCTCAAAAGCTTTAAAGCTTTCATAAAACTTGAAATCTTCAAACATATGAATACAGTTTTTATTTAACTTTAAACATAATTTAGTGAAAAATCTGGAAACTTTTGCAAGCTTTCAAAACAGAATCGAAAAAGTTCATCCAAACACACACCAACATGCAAACATATGTACTTAAACCTATCTGCTTCTACCTTATGCTCATGCCTAACTGTCGCGCTACTACTGTTAAAACGAAATCTTAAATATAGATACATATAAAAAATTAAACAAAGATTTTCAGACCATCCAACTAATAAACGATATAATGTCGACGCTTAATATAATATTATAATATAAGTAATTGCCATTTAATGATTTGAGAGCGCAACTTATTCTTCTTAATTTTGGCTTTGGATAATTTTTTGGAATATTTATGTCGACATTATTTCGTCTAATGGTTGGGACAAAATATTTTTAAATTAAGTTACTTTCTTGGATTATTTGCAAAATATCATCGCCTTCGAGTTCCATTTTGAAAGAACTTTCAGCATTTCGTCAGCTGAGTGGACCCCAGCTTGGTCGCCTGTATGAAAGCAATATCTTTCAGCTGGAGTTTCACAAACGTACACTCAGAATTTTGCTAAAAGCTCTATGCCTTGGAATTTTTTTCAAGTCGCTATTCTCAAATTTTATTGTTTATCTTTTGCAAAACCCTACTTATGAAAAGTTGCTATGATTACTACTATATTATTTTTGCAAAAGAATAAAATAAAACTCTAAAATTTTTTTATTATTTCTTTTCACTATTTTTGATTACTTTTGATTTTTTTTTTTAATTTTTTTAAATGCTGCTCTAAATTGTATTCTGAGGTAACTAGTTCTTGGAAGCAATACTAAAAGAAAGATTTAAAAAAAAATCTGAGACAGGCCATTATTGTTCAACGAGCGACCGATACAGGGTCACCATCCACTCAGCTAACGATTTGCTAGCGCCAGACTTATTCGGCTCTTCTCTTGACACAAATTTCTTTTCTAATTAAACTAATTGCTAGTTATGTATGCTAAAATACTGCAATGCAACAACAATATATAAGTAAACAATACATTTTATATTTACGCATAAGATTTTTAGTTTAAAATTGTTAAAATATATTTAGCTAAATTTAAGTGTAAACGAAAGCTTTTCTTAACTAACCAACAAAATAATAAAAATGTGAAACGAAAAAAAAAGCTACAAACTATAAAACTTAAGTACTAAATAGAAATTTTGTTGCCAGTTTTGCCTATTTAAACTATGTTGAAATCTTGAAATATTTATCCAAAAACCTAAAAACAAATGGATGAATAATAGTGAAATGAAATTTAAATTTAAATAAATAAAGTAAAATAATATGAAATAGTACGAGATAAATGCATTTAATATTTGATAGAATATCAACGAGTACATTTGAATATACATATATAAACAAATACATATTTGCTAAATATTATTATAATAAATAAAATTTATTACAAAAACTTATAAGTGCATGTGGTAAAACAAAACAAAAATTTACTTAATTGTAAATGAAAATGCGCGTGCAAATGTATGTGTGTGCCGAAATATAAAAACAATGGATTTTCGGCAAAAAGCAAATGGCTAAACTAACTTTAAAGTAAATTTAAACTTAACTTTAGCTGGAGCTTAAAATGAAATTTGACAACTTTTTTTCATGCATAATTTTTTTCAGTGTAAGCGAGTTCAATGAGTGAGCTTAAAAGCTTTTGAAGAATTTTGTATTAATTCAATTATTTTTAAATTTTGAAAACGGCTAGAATTAGAGCAAGTAAGCCGAAATGTTTAGGTACATACATACATATATGTATAAGTTTAACCCCAAATTCATAAAAAATAAAAAAGCTTCAAAAGCTCTTATAATTCAAAATTTGTTTGGAAATGTCATTTGAAAAAGCTTTTTAACCCAAATTTAATTTTTATGAATATACTAAAAAAAAATGTTAAAAAATTACTTTCTTCTAGTAACTATACGAAAGAAAATTTCAGCAAATTTCTTTAGCATCATAAAATATATTTTAATGTATGGCTTTATTTTAATAAAAAAAAATGCATTAAAAAAAATTCCAGCTTTTTTCGAAAATTCTTTCTAGTTTTAAGAAATTTATTTAAAAAAAAATTTCCGATATTTTTGACTATACATTTTTTCAAATTCAAGAAATCATAAAAGCGTTTTAATTTAATAATAAATAAAGTTTAGGAACAAATGTAGCTTTTCTTAAAGATACATTTTGCAAGACTTCTTCAAATAAATTGGGCATGTTCCATTAAGTATCAAGACGATGATTTTTTTCCCTAAACCAAAGAGCAGAGATGAACAAGTAGGAGCAGTTGGCACTCAATTTTTGGCTGGAACGATTTGGTGTTCCTCCGGAAGATCCACTAGAGAACTCCACATCTTTTGAAGCTTGTCCGCATTGAAGAAAATTACAACAATAACAATTTCTTTCATAAATATATTCATTCATAAATTTCTGCCAAAATCCATCCAAAAATGACAAAACTTCTAAAGATTGTGATCATCACCATCTTTGATAGTTTTTCAATAATTTTTCGGATTTTTTAAGCTTTACATACCCGAACATTAGAAAAGGAATGCCCCTCTAAATCAAGTAAAATTCCAATCCTCAGACTCAGACGGCTTGATTTTATACCAGCGCATACTTTTATTCTACCAGGCACGCATAAAACATGTGTGCGCAGCTGCTATTGGACAAAAATTTCTATTTGCTACAATTGCGCAGTAATTTCCTCTCTGCACACTAGAGTGGCCTTATTTTTCAATTTACAAATTTATTTCAATTCTACGAAAATTGTTAGACTAGTTGATTTGGGCTCAAACTTTTATGGAATGATTTTTTTATTACATGCAGAAAAATCAGGTCATAGCATCCTTAAAATTCCTATATTGAAAAATAAGGCCACTCTACTGTGCGAATTTGAGATTAATGCGCAATTGAAATTTTTGTCAAATAGCAGCCGCGCACACATGTTTTATGCGTGCCTGGTAGACTAGAAGAATTCGCCGGCATGAAATCAAGCCGTGCGAATCTGAAAATTTTCCATAATCCATCGAGTCTTATTAAATTAGAAGCACTTTGAATTGTTGATTGCGACCACGCACTAGGCGCCCATAAAAATTAGCAAGAGGTATCAGCATGGCGTGAGAGAGGCAAAAAAAAAAATTCAAACATTTTGATTCGCCAGCCTAACATACTGGCGTTGATTCGTTGATCTTTTAGACCTGAGGAACACCAAATCGTTCCAGCCAAAAATTGAGTAGCATACTGCTCTCTCTTTTTAATCCATGCGGTTTGCTTTAATGCTTATTCCGTCTGAGCAGTGACGCTTTACACTGAAAAAAATTGTACTATTTCTGCCATGTTTTAGCTGATTTTGTTGAATCTTAATTTAAACAAATTATGAACATACATACATAATTTTATTAAGTGTATTACATACCGACTTATGCATGCATGTAAATAAATTCATAATATTGCAATAACAAATAATGATTATAAATAATTATAAAAAATTTATTATAATTGTAAAAATAAGAAATTTCTAAGAAAAAAAGTAAATATGCTAACAAAAATAACTAATATCGATAAATATGAAAGGGAAATGTGAAAATAAATAAAAGAAAACTTTTTTAAACATACTACATTGCTGGTTTATTCACTAAGTCGAGAGGAAAATAAGGTAAGTACAAATTTTTGATTTTTGCCTCTCTCAAAAACATTAAAGTTCGGCATTAAATTTTGCACCCAAACTTTTTTTGATACCTCGGATATATGTATGGATCTAAAGATATCCTGAAATGTGTTGTGGATCGTTTCCCATTTTTTCCAAAAAAAATATAATTTATTTATTTTCTAGAATTTTTTTTTTTTTTTAATTATATTAAGACTAGAACAGTCGAGTTCATTTAGTTAAATACAGCATTGCTTAACTTTGATCGCTGAACATTTTTTTTTTTTCTTTTTTGCACCTTCTAGTAGGGATGTATGTTAAAACAAAAATCTTAAATATAATTTTTAAATTTCTTAGTATTAAAAAATTTTGCATAATTCATAAACGAAAAAATTAAACGCCATTAAATTTGTAGCGGAAATTATTTTTATTTTACCTGTAGTGATTCAAGAAACTTTCAGGCGAAAATATAAACATTTGAATTTTTTCTAAAATTTTATTTTTTTCCCCTTTTTTCACACAAAAAATCAAATTTTTAAATTTTAGTAACTAACAAATTTTTTTTGGTGCTTGTGTATTTAAGTTTTAAATGTTTTTGTTATATTTTTTAAACCTTCCATGAACAAGAAATGTTCCGATGTTGATGACAATGAGAAGAAGAAGAGTTGAACTCGCCATTAAGTAAAGCGGAATAATCACGGCGATAAGCTAAGTCGAGATCATTCGCTCGTCCGTCTGTACGGATCCCTGTTGGAACGCACACTGGTCCTTCAGTTTTTGAGATAACTAGATGAAATTTGGTATGGGCCCGCCATTTTGTGTAGGATAAATTATTTGCGGGAACCAGCAAGATCGTACCAATGCAATCGCATACCTCCCGATACAATCGATTGTTCCGATAAACAAGTTTTGGGCAAGAACTCTTGGAACTGAAAATATATAAAGATACCATTTTGGGTTTTGTGGAATGGTTGTCATCGGATAGAGAGTTCAAAACTCGCATTATAAATGTGGTTTACTGCTGGTTTTAATTTAAATTGTATACAAAAACTTTACTCTCATCGTTCACAAAACGATTTTAAACTTTCAACAGTTTGTTTCACAGCTTTAAAGCCTTCAGTCTTTAATCGTTTGATGTCATTGACCCAAAAATTATGCAAATGCCCTAGGCGTCACCTAGTGCAAGCGCTTGCAAGGATAATGACAAAAGTGAAATAAAACATTAAAGCTGCCTGACTGGAGTTGAAGGACATGAAGTCTAGAAATATGAAAATGAATACAAACTAAAAACTTTAAAACTTTTACTAATCGGAAGACAAGCACAACCCCAAACAAAGTTCCATTGGATTTATTTACATAAGCACACACACTTACTATATACATATGTGAAGCTATGTTTGTATATACATATTTAGAAGACAATAGTTAAGTAAGTAATAGTGACCAATGAAATATGCACTCGAGGGTGCCATAAATTTGTGTGACAATAGGCGATTGCGTTGGGCTAATAAATAGCAACATCCAATGCAAAGGGATGGGTTCTAATAAATAGAGAAATGTTTGTAGTTTTGTTGTTGCTTTTAAAATTTTGCTTCAATAAATTTATGCATTTTGTTGTTTTAATTGTAAAATGCAGCGCCAAGTCAATAGTCAGCAATAAACCACTAAAATTAAAAGTGCCTTTACAACAACAACACAAAAAAAAACAACAACATTTAACATATGTTTTGCTGTCGTTGCTATGACAATCGATTTGTTTGCCTAGAGGCCATTAACAATATTTTTTGTCAAAAGTTTGTTTTTACATAAGTATCTCAAAGCGTTTAGATATGTACGAGTATGTATGTAAATGGGGATGAAAATAGGTAGTGCGGAGTCCAGGGTGAAACCCTGCATTGAAGCAATAAATTCGACAGCAACAGACCATAGCACAACTAGAATTAACCAACACGCTTTGAACTAGTTCCAAAAGTACTCAACATTCACCAAAAAAAAAAGGTGCAGGGATCTTACCTGAGACCTGGAACTTGTCATTTGAGAACTCATCCACTATGTCCATCGATATTTAAATCATTTTCGCTTTCTTTCAATGAAATCTTAAGATATGTACATATTTTTCATATTTTTGGGGTATTTTAAACTAGTTTTAGACTGGTATACTTTTGACTAAACTTTGGCAGTTGAGCTTACGTAAAATATCGTTATACCAAAAATATCGCTTGCTTCATATGTGGAAAGAAAATAGTTGGCTGTTGGTGTTCGTACCCATTTTAAAACACTTTCCATCTAGTTGGTTAGACTGCTGGGTGAGTATAGGTTCCTACAAGGAGTGGGATTTTTTTCGAATAAACGAATAAAAATATTCGTTGCAAAAAATTCGAATAATACTATTCGAATAAGCGAAGAATACTATTCGAATAAACGAATAAAAAATTCGAATAAATACTATTCGAATAAACGAATAATACTATTCGAATACACGAATAAACGAATAATACTATTCGAATAAACGAATAAAAATATTCGTTGCAAAAATATTCGAATAGTACCATTCGAATAAACGAATAATACTATTCGAATAAATGAATAAAAAATTCGAATAAATACTATTCGAATTTTTTGTACCCGCCGAATAAAAGTTTTATTTATTCGAATAGTCCCATGCCTAGTTCCTACATGCACCCACCCAATAAACCATAAGAATGTCTGTTTTCTCGTTAAAAACTATACGAATTTCAATTTGATTGAAGGAAAATTAAAATTTCATTTGGTAAGCTTTTCGAATTTCACAAATTCGAGGCAAATTCGGAAAAAGTAGATTTTCTCATGAATAATTTCTCTTAAATCAAAACCTATACCAATTAGACAGGGTGAACTATAGGTAGGTGTCCTATCCACTCTCTTTAATTTCTATTTATCCAAGCTTTTCTTAATGATTTCCCGAAGGAGTCTCCATTGTTTGCTTCGTCGTTGAAGTTCATAGCTAATCTTACGACTCACGACTCAATTGCTAATCGATTAAGTAAAAATTCTCGAAATGGGAAAACGGATTCGCTGATCTATCGGTTTGAAGACTTGCCCCGACAATATTATCAGAGAAAGTGAGCTCACCGTGAATTTGCTGCAAATCCGTTTTGCTTATTGGGTATATTCATATGCAGTGCGTGAGTGTGTGTTAATGTAATGAATGCGGCGTTCAACTCGATTTGAAGTATTTATTGCATCGACAAAATATCGAAAGTCTCTCGCTGAATATTTGCAGCGTTAGATACATTAATGTGGGACGTTAAAAGTTTTTGAAAATTAAACTGAAATGCAATTCAAATCGCGCTGAGCGAATGATTTCATCCGCCCCAGGAGGTACGCTTATCGGCACCTATTGTTGGATGTAAATAAATGTTAAGCGTGTAAGTAGCCTGAAACTACAAGAAAGGATTTGCCAGAACCTCATCTGAAAGAGATTCATCTTGAACTAATACAGTATGCAAAGCTAAGGAAAGGAAATACTACTTAGATTTGGATTTGGTTGTGAACCCTTAGCTGCCGGCGTTGGTACAGGAGGACTCCTCATCAGAGATAAATTCATTCCAACTTTGTATTATTGCTATGTGACCCATCTTAATATTCGTATTTCAAAAATGTATGCACCCTCAACGTATTTATTTGTTCTCCTACAGAAATACCCATGAACGTTGTATCTGCAAATATTTTCAAGCGGCCACTGCTGTTTGCGGTTACATTACAATTAATTGCAAATAATTTGTTATTGCTGTATTATACCAAATACTCGTACAAATATTGCATTACAAATACTTTTGTGCGGATTTTCAAATCGTATTTAATGTAAAAATACTTTACCTCCCAAATAAACACAAACAAATGGTTGCTCAATGGGTATTTTGTGGCGTTGAATTGCATTTATTTGCGTAAGTATTCACCGCTTTTACAATAAACAAAAATTATTTTACCGCAAATGTAGATATGCACATTAGGGTGGGAGAAACATGTGAAAAAAAATTGCACCATAGATATAAAGAAAATGTCCCACTTTGGATAAGTGACTCTTCGAAAAATTGTGTTGTACTCAGCGAACTACTGAGACTATCGTGCAAGTTTCATAGAGATCGACAATGATTTGTGGATGAATAATGTACAAATAAGACACAATAATATGTGGGCGTGGCACCGCCCATTTCTCCAAAAAATATGTAAATCTAGACAAACGAACACATATATCGAAACTTTATTAATTTAGACCAAATAGGAACAGCGCTAATACGAATTGAAATTGTATATATGTAGCCTAGGGCGTGGCACTGCCCACTTTCCCGAAAACCATATATAGCCTATGTTGTAGCTAGCAGAGTCCGCCACCCACTAAGAAATTTTCACAGAAATCGACAGTAAACTATTGACACACATAAGTGTAGAACAAACAATACAAAAAACTGAGTGGGAGTGGCACTGCCCACCTTTTCTAAAAATATATACAGCCTATGACTTGCCTAGTGAACTCCAGAGTATAATATAAAGATTTGATGCAGAGCTGTTAGGTACTTTGGTTGCCTATAGGAGTCACACAGCCATAGATCCATTCTCATTAGATAGAAAGCGCTTTTCAAAACCAGAAGAATGCATAAATGAAATAGCTCCGGTATTTGCTCACCCACCCTAAGATGCACTCAAATGCAATTCCTAGCACTCGTTTTGCCAATAAGTCGAAAATATGCAAATAATTCGTTGCAACATTGAATTGTGGCTGGCTGTTGTGGCATGTTGCAACCAACTAACTGCCATTGCGTTCTTCTCCTGCTTTTTCCGTGACGTAGACATTTTGAATTATGTGCCTGTCGCTAGGCCAGACAATAACGCCGCTGAGTTGAGTATGTGTGAATGAGGTGTGTGCGTTTGAATGAGGTGTGGATAATGGCGCTATTGATATCGATACCAACTGTCGAGTTGGTTATCAATGCTACCCAGTCAACCATAGCGACTATAGAGATTGTAAATAGAGTGGTTATTGGTAAATAAATATAGGAAATGAAATCTCTCTTTTTTTCACTAGTTCGATACAAAAATTGTACACCTTTAACAATATTTTTTAGTGTTTGGAAATTCAGAGCCAATGCGAAAATAATCTGTCATGCTTCGAGATTGAGGTTCTCCTAGAACATCGCAATTTAAATTGGACCACTTTTTTTATGTGAAAGAGAACTACTTGTGGTGTACTCTTATGCTCCCTAAAGAGTAGTCTTTACATGATTAAAAGCAGTACTCTCGCTGTTTGTAGGGTTAACAAGTTTGTGTCCTTACATTAAGCGTCTGAGGTAGGTTTATGCTAAAGTTTTGCCGCAAGTGTTAATTATAAAATTTGACAGTCGCAATAACTCAGCGTCACCTTAAAACATACTCAGGCGCATAAATATATTTGTACGCTCATTGTTATCCTGTTTGTTTGGCATTGCACAAATTGACAAAATTGACTTATGATGGACTTATCGACTTATCAGTGGATTACGTGAAGGCGATTTTAAGTGAGTGTGAAATATCTACGTACCTATTCGTGATAGAAGTGAGTTTGCTTAGGCAGGATTAAATATATATTTATGATACAATGATTTGATTGCAAAAAACAATATGAGAGTATTTGTATTTGATTTATATTGAAACGATTTTCCACAAAACCAAACTTGACAAGGGAATGGTTCCAATATCACCCTGTCGGAAGACCAACAGGACAAAATGAATCAGTTACCATAAAGCATTTGTTCCTCAAATCAGCGAGGAGCTAATGGCGATGAATAACGATCTCTCTTCTGAATAGTTCCATTTTTGAGAAAATGGATTCCATAACACAATGACAAACAAAAAAAAAAAAAAAAAACCATGCCTCAAACGCTAAAATGGCTGAATTAGCCCAGATTTAGACTCAATTTGACTTGAAAACCTCCCATCAAAAAAAGGAGCAGCATGTGCATAGGAACCACTTTACATAACAACTTGGAACACTACAGAGTTTTCATTTTTAAAATAAGTTTCTAAGTTCAAAGAGAGACGTGACTTTTTAAAAACGTATCGAACAGTAACCACAAACAGAGCTTACGCGAAAGGAGAACTTTGATTTCCGTTCCCATGACGACATCTATCGTTTAGTTTTAATAATCTCAGTTGGCAACGCTACTAAATTTAATTTTTTTTAATTCAGATATTTAGGTCATAAGATAATTATTTTGTTTATTGCTTGAGTTATTATTCATCCTTTATACTCTTAATGTACAAAATCCTACTAACAACAGGAATAAGAGTTTTGCTCTAAAAAAAGATATTAGAAAATTATAAAACGGAAAACAAAAAGCACAGAGCAACATATTGAACTTGCCAAGCGAAAAGAAAAAAAAAATTTAACACAAATTTATACTGCCCACAAAAGGCACATAAAGGCTAAATAATAATGAAAATTAAGTGTAAAACGCAGTTTGGTTGAAAATAATAAAAAAATTTCGCATGCAAGATACCTTAGTGATAATGAAATTGCTATATACCGCTGGCCATAAAGGTGAATATTCATTTATAATAAAGTTTTTATTTTTCTGAAGCAAAGGTATACATACATACATATGTATGTGTATGTAATTAAACCACTCTAATATGTAAAAACATACATAATATTAGAGTGTTCTATTATGCGATGTTTTCCAAACCGGCTTGTCGGGTCATTCGTGGAAATTTTCAGTGAACAAAAATAACGGTTGAAAGTAAAACAAAAATTTTTTGCATAGAAGGAAGATTACTTTATGTAGTCATCGACTAAAAATACCATACGATTTATATAAAAAAACTTAAACTCTAGAAACTCTTTACTAACTATAAATATTTTGCAGCCTTTCGAAAAAAAGTTTTTTTTTGTTTGATTTCGATGCTGAATATCACATTTTTTTCTCACTTAAAAAAATTTTGATTCGAAAAAAAAAAAAATAAACCCAATTTTGGGCACTATCTTGCAAACGAAAAGTTCACTTTTAATTTTCAAAATAAAAAACAAATTTTAAAAACATATTGATTTACTTATTTTTTTCATATTTCGCTTATTTCTTACATCATCTACTACAAAGTAAAATATTTTGTTTCATCCCTAAGCTTTTTAATTTTTCAAAATTTACTACATTTCCAAACATCATACTTCACAAAATGTCACACTCTAATGTTCATACAGTTATCCACTTGGCACTACTGCTATGGCTTAGCTTACGGTTTCCATATAAAAATTAGCGGCATAGTAATGTAATACAGCGAGAGAATAGTTTTTACCTGGTGATAAACAAGATTGGGATTTTGCTTTGCTGGCTATTAATTGCCTACATAAAAAAGGATTAATTCTGCAGTGCGGTAAAATTCTTCATTACTCTCAGTGCACGGATAAGGGGATGGAAAAGAGAAAAGTACGCTTTACAAATGTTTATTAAATACAATAGAAATTTAGAATCATATAAAAAAACAGAAAAATCAGAACAGTGGACTTTGACAAAGAAAATTAAATAACCGTTGGGATATTCGAAAAAAAATTACTTTCGAATACTCATGGAACTTTGCTTATTATAATAGAAAGAATCAATTAGAATAAAATATCGATGCCAACCTATATTTATTTTAATAGATTTTATTTTAAAGAGGATATGAAAAATAATTCGGAACTGTAGTAATGGAATTTTGCTATACTTTTTTTATTTATTATATTGTAGATATGGTTTTCAATATAGCCAATTATTTATAATACATTTTTACTATTACATCGAATATCATTTATCGAATAAAAAAATCTTTTTTTATTTTTTTGATACAGATTTATTGGAAACAGTTTTACCGGCCGATCAAATTTAATCCCTATACGGCGAAAACATTTATTTGAAAAAGGTACTAATTAAATTACCAAGTATAACATTACAGTACTAAATTTGAGACTGATTGGCGCCAAAATATTCATAACTCTGAACCTTTTACTACTTACATACACAAGTTTTTTTTTTTTTTTTTTTCAAGAATTTTGCATTTCCACAAATTTTCCCATTGCATGTTCCGTGGCATTAAATAAACTCTCCTTCACTTGCCATGCTAAGCACTTCTCGTTTTCCCTCCAAAATTTTCCATACCCTTCATTGGGCGTTTTTCTTTACATTTTTTTTTAAGTTAACTTACAATAGTTTTATAAAAACATAGCATTTTTTTTTTTGTTGTTGTACCCAAATTTCTACTATTTGGTTGTGACTTTTGTGTTAACATTTTTGGCTTACATGCAATTGCCTGCCAAAATGGTTTAAGCAATAACAACACTCGTCAACAATCATAATGGCAATGAAATCGTCGTACACTGCACAACAGGCTACACATACTCGTACATATATGTATGTAAATAAGCTGATAGTTTGTAAATGAGAGTTTTAACATCACAAATTCCCACTCCACATATAAAACTTCTCATTCACAGTTGTAACTTTATAGCATTTACATATGTATGTATGTAAGTATATACTATACTACTGCTGTCATGATTTATTGCACTAATTTGAAAATGGCCTTTAATGACCGTTAACGGTATTCAAATGTTTTATGCACAACAACAATATTTGAGCTTAGATGTGAGACGTGCTTTCACAAGTTGATAGCCTCATAACAGAGATATTTGCTTATAACCGTTGTTTTTTTGCCGCAGGTACTAAAGATAGTTCTAAGTGGGGTTGCCACCTTATCCTATTATACATATTTTTTGTTTTTCTGTTATCTCGAAAGCTACTTTACCAATTTTGATTAAATTTCCATCTAGTTTTTGTAGTTCTCCTACTAAAGCTTTGCAGTTTTTTGCTGGAAAGTCCCTGCTGAAAAAGGAAGGAGTAAAGATCACTTAGAGGACCTTACCATCTCAATGAATTCCTGAATTATTCTTTTATGAAATGGACCAAATTTCAAAGCCTTGCTTTTTTGCTTTCGAAGGAGTGGCTTATAGAAGGAATTCGCTTCAAGCTTGACAACTTACCACCACGCTTCTCGAGAAGGGGCGCAGAAAGCGATATGTGTGGATCGCTACAGACCTTGCTCTTGCTGAGATGATTTTTAATTGCCTTCGTGAGGGGTAGTTGAAATTTTTTCCAATTCAATATTTTCTCCATACGATTTAAATAATTTTGTGTGCAATAAATACGTTACCTATGTAATCCACATGACCCAGCTCTGACCTACTTTCTGCAAAGCTAAATACAAAAATTGCCTAATAACTCATCTTCTTTGAAATTAAAAATGTGCGCAATGTCAATGATTTATGCCCGTTTTAACTTAACATTCTACTTAAAAACGCTTTCAAACCATTTGCATTTCTCGCTTAGCTAGGCAATTTCAAAAAATTCGAATTCGTGCAAAAATTTCACAAAACGAAAAATGATAAGAACAACGGTTAAATAATATTCGAATAAATATAATGCAGAAGCTTAAATAAATCACCCAACCATAATGGTACACATATTGAAATTATAACGGTATATTACAACAGCAGCTCACCTTTAGCGTTGCTCTCCAGGCCACTGGGACTACGAACTCGCAACGCAGTGCTAAATCCTCAACGCATTGCGTCACATATGCGCTACGTTTGCTGCCTTGCATATCAATTGCTTTTGAAATTAAAATTTATGTTTAGCTAGGCGAAAACGTGCTTATTGTTGAATATCTGCATGCAGTGGGGTGTGTCGCAGACATTGACTTTTAGAGCAAAACAAAACACTAATGAAATTTGGGCTAAATAGCTGACATCTGCTCGTGCGCTGCTCGTGTGCTAAACTCGGCTTTAGTTGAATGGTCCATTTTTTTCTTATTTCTGTGCTACATAACCTAAAAGGTGGAAGGTGGTTTCATTCAATCTAACTTTATTTTTGTATCAATTCAATAAAATATTATAATAATTATAATAATAAGAACATATTCGAGGCCCGCTATACTACGATAAAATGAGCTCAGCGTATGTGGAAGTATGTCAAAACTAGGCCCTTACTCCGCAGTTCTACTCGAAAGAAAATTTGTTGGCTTACTACTGATTCGTATTCTGTAAGAAACTTTGTTCGAGTTCTATTCTGTTCCCTTTCGATTTGAGCTCTTCCTATTTCGGTTGTAGGTACTCTCTATTTCGAAGACTTATGCCAAAATGGTCGAAAGTTCGAAAATTCTATTCGACAACAATTACGCAAATGCAAATCCACAAAAATGGATGAAAATGATTATATTAAATAAATATAGAGAGTTTATCAATGGTGTTTAAAGAAAGCAATTGAAAAATGTCAAGTTAAAAATTGGAAAAATTAAAAAAAAATAATTTTGAATAAAAATTGTTTATGTATTCTAATTCTAATACAATAATTCGCTGTATAATACTGTGCTTCGGTTTCAGTCATTTTGTTTTTGTATTTATCGTTTAAAATTTGTAGAAAAGTGATGCCACATTCATCGGATGTCTTCTAAAATAAATTCGTACGAACCACAGATTACCGATGTGTATTAGAATCGATTTTTGCTTTCGATTAGAACAACCTTTCGAATAAAATTGGAAAGTAAGGGGCACTGAATTATTACTCTCAAATGTTTGATAGGCACTGAATAGAGATCGAGGATTGAGTAAATTTATTTTTTAACAGGCTTGCCACATGGATGAAAACTACAGGAACGAGAAGTTGTTGGGATTTTCGGAAAACGCTTGCGTAAAACACTACCATGGCTACAGGTAGGCGGCAAACGAAAAAAACCTTTACAGCAGCAACAATTATTTCACTATTAAATTTTTAAAGCGCCTGCCATTACAATTTTCATTGGCCATTCGACCCACACAACACCTTCACCCACAGTGTCCAACCGCAACAATGTAAAAATCACAGCATTAAACATTATTTTATTTTAATTAAAATACCTTCGTTTAGAATGAAATAGACCAACTGTCGGACACACATACATATGTACCTACATACATACATACATTTCAACAAGCTGGCAGCTCTACAAAGAACTGTTGTCTACAAAATATTTACCAACAAAATTAATGATTTTACATTAAAAATAACCCAAATTCCACACTAACTATCAAGTAATCCTTTCAACTAGGTGGGGGACGTGAGCAAAAGCAACGCTTAGGCATCGAAACCACAAAAACAAAAATTAACATAAATAGGCAACCTTTTTCAACTTAAATTCCATATGACTTAGCCTCACCTGTCAGACAAAATAAATATCATAATTTAACAAATCTACTGGAAAAGTGCGTCAGTAATTTATCTTCCTCATTTGGTGTGAAGCACAAACTTTGCTCGTATGTAAACTCAAAGCTATGTAGTTCATTGCCACACAATATGTGGTTGGGTAAATCCCTCAAACCACACAGGGATGGTCAAAAGTTATGGTGTAAGTCTTGTTTTGAAATGAATAAGATGTTGTGTGAGAGCGTATGCTGAGAAGCAAAAGTGGACAAAGTATGTGGATTACTGGTTGGGTAGGAATGTGGAATAGCAGAGATATTTCTTGCTTCTCAAGTGGAATGTGGAATGATGTGCCAATTGTAGGGATATTTAAATATTTTAAACAGAGTAGGGATGTGAAAGATTTCGACCTTGAAAAACATTTTATAATTTGTGATGGATAGTAAGAAAAGCGTATAAGAGCGCTAGAAAGAGGGAGCAGAAATACTTCCATCGAAATACTCTTACAGTCTTAGTTATAAAGAACTGAACTAGCTCGGAAATATCCCTAAATTAAGGCATTTGATGTCAATGGCCAGGAGGTTAGAATATGCAATTAGATGGTTGAGCTACGGATATTTTGCATCTCACCTCTAATTACCAATCCTTTTCTTCTTACGGAAGACGAAAACTCTCTCCGAAGGTTTTGGGTGGTATTGCAAAAAGTGAAAGTAGAACCTTCTAGGTGATCACGACCACTCCTTCCAAAATTAGTTTACTTCGGAATTTCCTCATGAGTGTGAAGTAGCATTTGTTTGCTAGAGTAAAACATCGTTGGATGACTAAATTTATATTGTTGTTGCTGCTAATCGAGCATGTGTGCATACTAAAAACTCACAAAGTTTTTGTACTTCAAAATATTTCGTATTTTGCTTAGAAAACAATTTGTCAAAATGCATATGTATGTATGTATGAAAATTAGAATTCAAGCATTCAACAGCATAATAAATTTCTCAAATTTGTAGTTGCTTGCAAATAGTTTATTGCGTGCATATGTATACATGTATGTGTGTGCTTATGTACATAAATAAACATTTACTCAAAAAATCACTGTACTTGCTTTGAACTATCATCACTCATATCCTTTTTATGATAACTTGTATCCTTTGTCTTTATCTAAGTTCCTTTCAAATTTATTCCACTTAAAAGCTTACGTGTCCGCAACAAAACAAATATACATAAATCTAAATTGTGGGTTTTATTTGTTTTACTTTTATGATGTACTCAACAAAAATTCCAATTAAAGTACATACATACATATATATGTACTACATATCTGCAGTTGTAAGTATAAGTACATTAGGGTGAGTTGAACAAATAAAAAAATATAGTTTGCTTGTACACGCCAACTTTAAATAAATAATTGCACAAATTGGGTAGCTACAACAAGAAAAAAGTTGTTAAGGTTCTCCAAAATATTTTTAATTATTTAATTTATGATTTTCAATCATTATAACTTTGTTAAATTTTTTTTGAGCTGCGTGCTTTTAAAAATGAAAAACAAATAAAATTTAAATGTATTCTACCTTTAATTCTATTGGTCGAAATTGTTATCTCAAACTGAGATATTTATCAGAAACTTATTTTTCGAGAAAGACAAACAAAAGTCTGGAATTGAAAAAATAAATACAATTTTTTTTAATTGTAATAAAACTATTAACAATTATGCTCTTTATTTATTATGATTAAAAAATCAAATTCCAAATTGTTTGATGTTTTGAACTGTTTTTAGGTATTCGGACTAAAAAAATGGGTAACAGTTGTTATTTATTTCGTTATAACTTGAATTGGGATAGTCCAAACTCTTGCAAAATTGTTTTGTTTTTAAATTTTATTTCTCATAAAGAATAAGTTTTTGATGTTATAATCTATGTACAAGATATACCGCCATGCTATGTATTAGGAAAAAAATTTAGCCCACCCTAACTGCATATTTATTTTATTATCTCTTAAATTACAAAACTTTAGCTTCTCATGTCTTGTTGAATTATAGTAGCTTTAATGCGCCAGTACCTTTTACTATCACAATCAAACTTGAGGCACAAAAAAAAAATTTACTTGCAAAAAAGTTTAAAGACGAGATGCTTTAGAAGGCGGGACCGAAAATTTTTCTCTTTGTTATTGGGTGGACGTGTTTTCTACAGCTTTTCTAAGTGTAATAAAATGTTTTTCAGAATTGTCATTTGTGCTTTAGAGACAGCATTTATGGCCCAATTTGATGAGCCTAAAAGCGATTTTGCTCTAAGCAAAATATCTTCTTTATTAAATAATCATTTCAACATTTCAATCGAAATCAACTCTCATATTTCCACTAATTGTTTATTAACAAAGACAGCCCATTGTACGCGCATAGCTGTTCAACTGTCAAAGAGATCACAGCTGACCTTGTTAGTAACGCCCAATATTGTCATGAGCGCATGAAAGCATGCAATAAATACAACAAAAAGAATAATAAAGGCGTATACTTGAAATACCAACTGTGAATCAAAAGTAATCAGGCAGGAAAATGTCAAATTCACCTTTGCACCAATAACAAAAGATATTACACGAGTTAAGGGAAAAGGCTAAAAAAGCGGACACAAAAAGGTCGCCATACTTCAACCCCACCGTTGTACTTAATATACGGAAGTAAACACAAAGGTACGCGCTCGCCGTCAAACTTTTTTCATTCGCTGTGGCTACACATTTCGTGGCACTTTGTTGGCGTGCTTTTATGGGACTTTTGGCAAGCGTTGCGGTAGCTTCCTTGTTTGTTGGCATTCATTGTTGTACGTATATTTCGTGCTGTCTTTGCTTCACCTTTTTTGACGCGCGGAAAACATTTATGATTATTTGAATTTGTGCTATTTGCTTTCCAAAACTTTCGACCACCTGATGTCATCTAATGTGTTGTCTTGCCATTTGTGTATTGTCTAACACATTCAAAATCCCTTCCCAACAATGTTGCCTTTATTTTGCAAACGCCTTCCATTTAATAGACAAATAAGGACCCTAATGTTAACCTTTAAAAGTTTTTTTTGTCAATTTACTTGCAATAATAAAGTTTTCTCTTTAACGTTTGTTGACAAAATGCCAAAACGCAAAATTGAACAACAACAACAAAAATTTACAAAACAGTAAACGAGCACTTTTTGAGTTGAGTGACATAATATTCGTAACGGTATCAAAGGAGTGGTGAGTTGGTTAGGTTTTTATACTCAGGTTTCAAAATGGCTACTTTTATTTAGTGGGTAGTGTTCTCACTTATCATGCCCAATGTTCCAAGAGAAACTTGATCAAGCTTAAATTCGAAGAAAATCTATCTAACGAGCGATATTAAGCTCAAACTAATCTAAATTAGAACAAGTAGTTAAGTAAACCTCTGTTTGGTACCTTGGTTAGGTTAGGTAGCAGTTGCGCCAACTTAAAAGGCGCCGTCGTCAGGACGATTGATAAAAATTACCACCACTTGAATATTTGTAACTTTAACTTCAAAGCGTCAAATTCCATTTCGAATTTTTTTTAGTGAAAACTTAATATTTTCCCAAAACCCGTCAGCTGCACATATAAACCTTAAATTTCTGTTTTGTCCTCAACCTTCATATCTCATTTATCCTTCGCATACACGCAAACACACTTTCTTTATATTTTTGTTTACTCCATCTAAGGGTTGATGGTCTAACTGAGTGGATATCCCTTTTTTTACTACTTTTTTATTACCATTTTACATAAAGCAAATGAGCCACTTTAGCCGAAAACTAATACGCTGAGATTTTCATGGACTTAAACATAGAAGCGCGTGTATGGCGTTAAGCTTTCCGGAATGCATGCGTCAACCGGCTAAGGGATTACAACTCCAACAGATGCCGCTTTCACGCGTCGTAACAATACTTGCGCTGTGATATGAGTACCACCATTTGTGCGTTTGTTTGTGTGTTTTCGCTTTGTTGTCATCATATGTTTTGTCATTCTCATCAGCATTTTGTGACATTTTTCCGCATTTCAGTGTGCGAGTGAAAGTTGTTGGCACTGTCAAACACATATGTCTGTGCTTATGTATTGTATGTGTTATGTCCTAAAGTATCACCATTTTATGATTTTTACATTTTTTATACCCTTTTCTTTTTGTTGCTTTTGTATTAATATAGCTTTGCTGTGCTTTTTGTTTATGTTGCTTCTCAAACCAGCACAAATTCTACTTACTCCAGCATACATACATACATTTTTATATTCCGCAATCTCGAGTTTTGCATTCTTTTTCTTTTGATTGCCTCTTAAAAGATAATAAAATTCTAATATGTGCATTAAGTCGATAAGTAAAGTCAGCTCCAGAACTCTGTTCTACTGCGAATATTTCCATTTTATTGTTGTTTAATGTTGATTTACTCTTCATTTTACTAAACTGGTTAGAGTTTACAAACTATGTATGCGCCTAACATCGATCGTAAAAGAGTATTTTCGAAGTATAAATATCGAAATTGCAAAATAAAATGCAAAACTCGGTAATAAAATGTTGAGCATAAATATTTTTGGAATAAAATTGAAAGCTCTTAGTATGAGCATGGACTGTTTCTATGCGTTGTATACGTATATACGCGATGTCATATGTGACTCTATTTCTCACATTTCCATGGCTTTATTACACATTGATTAATTCAAGTTTTGGAAAAAATTCCAAATTGATAACTATGAACTTATTTCTCAGTACGTTGAGAAATAAGGCCATATTGCTTTATTGTCTATGGCTTAATTGCATCCCACCTAGGAAAACGAAAACTATGGTGGCACTTCTATACTCTGAAAAAAAAAAAACAACAAACAATCGTTTGTCTTTCATAATAACTCCCTCCACACTTCGCCGAATAACCTCGCAGGAAAACGCGAATTCCATAGCTTGATTGATTCAACATCAACCAATGCTATAACGACTGCTGAACTTACGAAATTAAACTTATTCAAAAAGTTCCTGTAACTTTTGTAAACAGCATTCATATCTCTGTCCCTCTATATCTCTCATCGACTCACAGCCTTCTGTCGCTCTCTCATAGTCTCCCTTTCACTCCCACGCCATCTTTCTCTCACACTCTTTTTGTAGTGCTCCCTCTCGCTGCCGCTCCTTCTTACTCATAATTGCTCCTCCATTTAATTGCCCTCCTTCTTTTCTTTTTACTTCCTCGCTCTCTAACTCTCTAGCTTGTTCTCAATCTAACTTTATCTTCTTCTTACACTTTTTTATTTTTCTCTTCTTCTTTATATTTTGGAGGCCGGATTGCCATATGAGGACCAATTAGGCTCAAGAAAATTTGTTTTAAAATTTTTTTTTAAATTGTTTTAAAACACATCTCATCTTGCATCAAAATACCCAGAATAAATACACATTCATTCTCTTTATTCAGATTATCATCCTTCTTCCCCACACTCATAAATATAAACATTAACACATTTGTACATTTAAGTACAATACATTTATTATCTACATAAATCTTTAAGCGATTCGAAAGTCAAATGGAATTGGTTACAGCAACAACTTTGTTAGCCAGCAGAACAATAATAAATATATCACCATAGATTCTTGTTTAGACAAAACTCGATTGCCACTTTGTTAAGATAGAGTACGACTAGGAATCAGACGTTAAGGCTAGTGTACGAGGATACAAAAAGATTTACCACAAATGTAGATAAATGCTAAATGTAAGAGAGTATAGTATGTCTGTATGTATATGCATTTATCAGGGTTCGAATTTGTCAAGGTTCGTAGTAGATTTACTACTTTTTACATATGATACAAATACATTTTTTTTTTAATTTGGTTTATTATATTGTCTGTCACCTTAAAGGAACACCTTAACCAAGCTACTTATGATACAAGAACCGAAAGCATATTCAGGATATTTGTTACCCCTATCCCAATTGGAATGAATGCTCTCACTAGACGGTTCAATAATGGACTGTTGTTTCACGACAAAGGTCTGCTGGAAACAGCGAGAGGTCGCGCTTACCATTAAGCTAGGATATAGGCCTTGAATCTTCAAAGCAGAAGTGAAAAAGTGAAAAGAGCTCACGAAGTATAGCAGCCTAGAGAATTATTTTGGAAAATTTGTTACGACTATTTATTTTGTAATTCACTACAATTTTCATATTCGCTACTTCCAGCCCTGGTGCGTATGTATGTATGTATGTATGTGTAAGCAAGTCCATCCATGTTGTATGAATTTATTCTAAGCATAATAAATGAACGAATGACGTGCGTGTTTTATGAAAAATGAATGCAATACATGTAAGCTAAAATAAATACAAATAGCAAAAGTAAAAATACAAATGTTCGAAAATGAAATAAATACTTACACACAACAAAAAAAAGAAGAAAAAAAGCAACCAAAAGCTAAGTGTTGAATATTAATTTGTTGATGCTTAAATGAATGAGCAAAATGGTTGGAAAAAATCAGGAAATTAAAGCGATTTCATTTGGTCAGCCTTAGGAGTAGTTATAAACTTCACAAAAACAAACTATTAATAATAATTATTATTATAAATAAATTGCAAAGCCGAGAAAACAAGATTTTGATTTAACGCTGTCTATAAAAAGGTTAAACTAAGCGTATGTATTTAGAAATAATTTAATGAAATTTGATACGAGTATGCAAGTTGCTTTGCACTCATCTCTTACTGCTTTTTAACATTGAAAAAATCGAATAACTGCCACACCCATTTTTTATAATAACAGATATAGATAATAAATAATGAAGAGATTTTTTCTTTTATTTATGTGTTGCTGCTTCTGGGTGTGAATTTTTACTGAGTACCTGTTTCATGGAACTACACTCGGGGAGCTACCAACACTGTTGCCACAGCAATAAAAAAAGTAACCAAAAATCTAAAAATTAATTACCAAAAGAACTATTATTTTATAAAAAAAACAACATGTACTAATTTTTTGAAATTACGTCAATCGAATAATATAAAATCAATTGAATAATAATAAAATAAATATAAACAAAAACTTTTTGAGACTCTTCAACTATATATACTAACAAAGATTTTCTTGAAGCACTACACATTTTTCCAAAAAAAAAAATAATAATTTATCTGTCATAAATTAAACTACTTTTTGTGAAATGCCATTATTAGAGCATATACGGGATTTTTCCCCCAAAATTATATATTGGCCTCCAGACAACGAAAAAAATTACCAAATTACCAGAAACATTGCAAATTTTGCTTAGAAATGACCAAAGTGGCAGCTCTGGTTAACGAGTACGCCAAGAAGTACATATGTTGAAAGTCTCTGAGTATAGCTTATGCAGCTATTCTTTCTCTTGAAAGGTTCGTTATTACCCTTCTCTTCATACCTCTTTTAACTCGTTTGCAGGTAGCTCCAATTTGTTCAAAGTTTACTTTGATATTTAGTCTTAGAATTCACGTCGTCAGCTTAATTCAAACCTTTTAGAGTGAAACAAAATTTTTAAGAAAATATGTTTTTAAAATAAATTTTAATTAAAAAGAAGTCTCAAAATTTAGTTAATATACTGAATCACCTATTAAAATGTAGCGTCTCCTATTCCTTAACACACCACATGTACCTAAGAGTTTTCACTTCTACCAGCCAAAAAGTGAAAGTCTGGCACACGCCATTTCATCATCTTAAGCGTGCAATATTTTAAAATCATTTTCACTTAACTGAAAACTGTCAAAGCGATCACTTTGTCTTGATATGCTGCTACTCACCACCTAACGCAACCAAACAAGCGACCACTAAATCCGTTCAAAAGCACCTGATGAAGAGTTTCACTTTTCGGCTCGTTTAATTGAAATGCTGTCGCCCAAGAAAATTTCGAGGTGTTCATAAATATGTGCTTGTGTGTGTGTGTGTGTGTCTGCTAGTGTACCTGAGTTTAAATCACAGCGCTACAACACCTAAAAGTATGCCATAAATAATGTAACAAATAAATAAGCGCAAAAGATTTATAGCTCAGAAAATGTGTGAGAGAGAAGTAAGCGAACACCTCAAGCACCGAGAGAGCGCTAAGTAAGTAGCTAAAGGCAAGTGGGGAAGTGTTTTGAATGTAGGAAATGCTATGCATTTTGAAAAGTGGGCGGGTGGTGATGTGTCAAGCCAGCCACTTAAAAGTTCAACAATTGCCACTCAAAGAAATTCGCGCACAATTTTCAACACACAAAAAAAGAAACTTTCAAAGTTAGAAAGCAGAAGTGAAAAAGCAAGTAAACATATTTTAAACTGCGACAACCACCTCGTCCTACATTGTTGTTTTTGTTGCTATTTGGTTGGTGTTTTTTTTTTTATTTTGTCAACCTTGTTACGCAGTTGTAACCAAGTAAAGTGTAATAGCTTCTAACGAGCTAACGTAACACCACAGACGGCTGGTTAACACATGCATGGTTGTTGTACTTTTTTCTTGGCCACCCGCTGGCTTGTTGGCACTTCCTTTTAAGCGTTTGGTAAACTCCAAAGTTATATATGTATTTATGTGAAAGTCAGTTGTGGAGTCATGTGGCGTTGGACTTAATTTGTGGCGGCAAGCAGAGACAGTGTATCACGTGCTATTAGACATGCACGGGGGAGTAGTTGGGGGTGAAAGGGAAAATTAAATTATTAAAAGTGAAACGAAATCTTTAATGTTTATAGAGGTTCAATCTTAGACTTATGTATGTATAAATTGGTAGGTAGATTCTTTGTTCCTAAAAAAACCAATCTCTCTCTTTTTCTTTCCATATCTTCAGTTTCACAAATTCTTTTACAATTAAATGTTTCACAAAAGGGATTAAAATGGCTGTCACTCCTTTACAGTTGTATGTATATACTTTTTTAAAAGAAAGATAATTTTTATAGAATAATAAGGGCACCGACATGAATAGGAATATATCTAGGGTGCAGATCGGAGCAAAAATTTAACTCTAGCTAAAACATAGATGCAGTTAGAGGAAAAGAAACGTATTCAGAAAATATACGTGGGAAAAAATATTAATCTTTAAGATCTATCTTTGGCTAAAAATTGGTGGGATCTACATATTTTTTCTGGACTCCCAATTGTATCTGAAAATGCAGATGAACTTTGCGGAAAACCGGCTTCATATCAGCTTACAAAACTTTTTAAAAATATTCACTTTTATCTGGACTACCACCGAAATATGGCCGACGCCAGTTGGGTAGAGGAAAAAATGAGAGTCTAACAGGTGAACAAGAGAGTAAGAGGAGTAAGGGTAAGGCGAGTCTTACGAAGAAAAACTTTAAGCAATTTGAGTGGGTGCTGTAGAGAGAGGTGTTGATAGATGGAGCGAGGGAGAAGGTTGTTTGTAAAGATAAGGCATGACACATATGTATGTAAATAGGCAGATTATCAGGAACGGCGCGAGAGGTTGAGAGAGAGTGGCTCTATAAGAAGAAGACTGTAGACTTAACTGTCAGATGCTAGTTTGTTTATAATCTCTGTAACAACCGTTAAACATGCATCTAATGATATACATATATCAATCCCGTTGATTTCTTCGTGTCCTTTCCAGTTCTGTTCAAGCTCTTTTTCATGCAGATTCTTCTCCATTCTTTTAACAAATTTCACACGTTTTAAAGCAAAAAATTTATTTTCCACTTTTAGTAACACATTTAAAAATATTTCTCATCATCTTTCATTTAAACTCATCAACATCTGCATTGTGGTTATGCCTCCGTCATTGTCACAATAATTCAAAATAATTTAAGCTACCAAAAGTGAAAGTCTGACATTTTAATGGAATTCTAAATTTCATGTAAGCTCAAGATTGTGCGACAATTGAATGAGAAACGCAGACAGGCAACCCGCATACGGAAAGCTGCTTCATGGCTGCATTCTAGGAAGCTCATGTTTGCTGTTTCCTCGCTAGTCGCATGGAATCTTCCGTGAGGTTTCATCCATATTCTTAGTCACCGGTATGATTTAAGAAATTCTATTTTTGTGCTGTTATTTTTATTGTGTTGATAGTCAAAATATTATTACGGCACAGCTTGAGCACGTCTGTTTTTCCAACACATGAAATACATATGCTCCATGTGTATAGGACGCAAGTACACATGCACTTAAGTACGTGCAAGCTAATAAATCATGCCGCATTACTCACAATACAAAATATGGAAATTTTCTTCCCTCTTCGAAGGTAGCGTATTTGAATTAAATACGTGAAGATTTAGCAGTTGAAAGTGACTTCTGTTTGCATTCAGAATATTGGCTACTTCTTTTCAAAATAATAACTTGCTTCGTCTTCAGAAAGACAAATTTTGGAATGTCCTAAAAGCTTTAGAATTTTCTAAGGTAAATCGAAAAGTCGAAAGTCGCTTGGAGTCGAGCAAGTTTATGTGAACTTCATATCAAAACTTCATTTCCAGAGATTGCATTTTTGAAAAATTGTGGGCGTGGGAGGGTAACGGAATATCTGCAAAATGACGGTAAGCTGTGACTACTACGGAACGGCTAAGCTAATTTAAAAGATTTGTTTATCGTTATAAAGTTAATTAAATTAACTTACGAAAATATACACTGTAAAAATTTTGATGCCCCCCATAAATTCAGACAGAAAAAATTCAGAAATACAATTTTACGAAAAATTTTTTTTAAAAATCATTTTTCAGAAACCAAAAGTCAGAAGGAAAAATTTTAAAAAATTTTTTCAGAAACCAAAATTTCAACACACATTTACGGTCATGCATTAACCCACTCGTTATCTACATTTTTATTTTTAAAACGATATTATGAATGATTTTTTGTTTAGGTTTGAATGGGTTGTGCTGCACTTAATTGGTAAATATTTAAAATATAAGCCATGAGCGGCCATACGTTAACCCATTGACGACCTCAATTTTATTTTAAATCTGAAATCAAATTTTTTCACATCAAAATAGTTTTACATAGGCTTAAGTAGTTGATTTCAAGCGTTTTAATCCTTTAAACGCCATGCCTTAACCCATTGGTGACCTACATTTTTATTTTTATAATTTCTAAATAATTTTTTTTGCCGGTATATTTAGCGTTATATCACAAGTAATTATGCATTAACCCTTTGGTGACCAATTTTTTTCTTTGGAATTCAAAATCAAATTCTTTAAATAGGAGTTGCTATAAATATTTGTAAGGTTCTTTGGCAAAGTAGCCTATCTAAACATTTAGAAAGTGAAATTCACATCTAAAAATTTAGAAAGTAATGAGACGGTAGGTAAAAATTTAATTTTCTCATTACTTTCTGAATTTTGACTTCTGAATTTTGACTTTCTGAAAAAAGATTTCTGAAAAAATGTGTTTCTGAATTTTTGTTTTCTGAATTTATGGGGGGAACCAAAAATTTTATTGTTATACAGAAAAAAGTTTTTTATAAAAAATATAATTATAATAATATAAAACTACTTCAACGGCCACCATGAATTAAAATAAGAAACGTTAAATCAGCTAAATCGCTGTTGTCGCTAGAATTGCTGAAGCTGATAGCGAAGAAGCAAAGACAGAATAAAAGTCGCCTAGAACATGATTAAGAAATTAAATCTGCCACATATTTCATATCACATTACTTCACCTTTTAGATATACATATGTATGTGTGTTTGCTTTTTAGTTTGCGTGTTTTTGGACCTCAAATCTCGCTCTCATTTAAAATTTATTCATGCTTGTCTTAATTAAATCGACAAACTTACTCACTTACACATTTGCAAACACAACAACAGTACATTATACTTCCAACTCCTTTGACCTTTTTCCAGTCAAATGCTTCTAATGCATACACACACACACACACACTGGTAAAAATGCCGCACTCCGGCAAATTAGCCAAAATACATACGCACATATTTGATAAGCAAATAAATTTACAAAATAATTGATTAGTTAATTTATTTAACATTTTGTGGTAATTAGCAGATAATTTGCGTACACTTACCTGCCACGCAAGCATAAGTACTCGCATTCGCATGTTTATATGGATGTATGTATGTATTTAGGTATCTATGGCTTATACCATGAGTATATGTATGTGAGCTCGTGAGTACCCTGTAGGGAAAATATTTATCTATTTCTTAACTTCTATCGCATTTCGAACCACAACTACTTCCACGTCAATCTCTTTTACAAATCATCTTATTCAACAATTTAGATGCAGTTCTGAACCGCAAATTCGTGTCATAAATATATTGCGTTCCCTGCAGGGTATTTTTGTAAATTGCTGTGCAATGAAGTGTTAAGTTAGTTTGTGTTTATGTTATAAGCCTATTTCCTGATAACTAATTGTTGTTATTGTTTACGGAAGCGTTGCTCAATTGTGCGGTAATGTTAGAAATGAATATGTAAAGCAGCTTTTATGGAAATAAGCACATACTCGTACATACGTAAGTGGCCATAAATTAAAATAGTATTTACATGCATAAGGATAATAAACAGAATGGTTGAATATAAAATCGATAGACTGGCTCAATTGAATTATAGCATAATAATGTTGTACTTGGACTTGTGTAACTTGCTTGCATTAATAGTTAGGTGCTAATGGACGTCAATAGTTACATAAGTAGTTGATAACCTCCCAACAAAAAAAAAGTAGGTGAAAATAAAAGCTCAATCTCAATTTGAGAATCATTTGAGAACCAAAAATTTTGTCACACTTCAAAAGTTTCTTTCTTAATAACCGGTGAAAGCATGCTTGAACCAACTAACTGCTAAAACTACTTCAAAACTATTTTTTAGTACAAGTTGAGTCCTTTTTAGACTGTTTCGGTATTAGTCAAAAAATTCTTGTGGTATATTTTTCTTGCGTCCATACATCTTTAAAAGTACCTGAATCAAGAATACTCCCATAGGTATCTTAAAAGATGGAAGAGTTGAGTTTAATCTCCTAACACCGCACATTGGTCGTTTGGCTTGAGCTTATGGTTGATTCCAGATTGAGGACCTAAAAACAATAGTTTATGTACTAAAGTATGCTTATTTTTAGGGCCACTCAGTTCTAGAGCCACCCCTATGGCTTCAGACCTGGGTAAAATCAATTACATTACAATTACAATTAGGTACATTCCTCAGTAATTGAAAAATGTAATTAATTACTTTGCTCCACAGAAAAGAAATTGATTACATTTCAATTCCTAAAAAAAATTACCGAAAGTAATGTTTTTTTTTGAGGCTCAATTACAAGGAATTGAAAAAAATTATTTTGTGGAATTGTAATTTCAAAAGTAATGGGCTTTAAAAGGAATTGAAAATGTAATTGAAGAATGTCAAATTTTCTGTGAATCAAAGTATTTGATTCCTTTTCCCAATTACATGTAATGGGGAATTGAGGGTAATAAAGTAGTCATTACTACCCAGCTCTGTATGTCTTACACCTGAAAAAAAAATATTTGAAAACTGTGTGAAAAAAATCGTCATCGGAAGTAAACAAAGTACAGAGGGAGTGAGCCAAGGAGGATTAAGGCGTTGTTTGCAAAAGTTCGTATATATTCATTACTATGCACACAAAATATGACAAACCCGAGAAACGATTTATTTTCTACAATTTCGCGATTTTCTTATTTCAATTTTGTTTAGAAAAAGTGTAAAAATTCTACTCACAAAACTTTCGTTTTGAGCTAAAAATTCTAATCTTGGTTTTTTTTAAATTTTGTTATATATTTAGAGTTTATTTTCTGTAAGAAAATCTTTTGCGTTTGCCTTCAAAAACCTCTAAATATTAGTTAATATATCTAAAAAAAAGTCAAAAATAGCAATTTTCATAAAATTAATTCACTTGGCCTTGAGCTTATTTATAGTCATGGCTACTTTATCTGTATATTTTAAAAATAAATGGGAATCCCGGTATTAATAAATCCCATTTCGAAATCCCGGCAATGAAAAAATTTAAAAAATAGGCATCCCTAATACTATACACGTATTGTGTAGCACGAGTATACGTCAACGTTTGCATTTTTTCGTGGATAGAGCGTGTGATAAAAGGCGTGATTTGATCAATACAGTAAACAAATTTATCAGATTGCGAGTCAACAAAAAAGCTGCAACAATAACAAAAAATAAAACAAACAAACCAAAACTGTCAGCCTGTGAGGTATGCAACGAAAATACTCCTCTTTAACTAAAACTTTAGCCTTAAATATGTTTGCGCATTTGTTGTTAAATAAATAAGTACGAATTTAGCGAATTATTTGTGTATAAATAGTATAAGAGACCGAAAGAATGAGATGAAGTATGTACAAAGTGGAAATAAATACTTAAACGAAAGTGCTAGTCGTGAATAGAAAAGTGAAGTAAAAATTCAGCGTGACTATGTTATCTTTATGGTGACCATGCGTTTTTTATTTTGAAGTAAATCCTTTATTGTATACAGGGATTTGTAAACATGCAAAATATCTAATTAAATTTAACAGTACTAATCCGGATCTCGTTTAAAAAAACACGTTTCTTGCTAATTCAGGCAAACACGGGCATTTCAAATTGTGAAAAGAACACTCTAAACTGTTTAACTAACTATCTTATTAAAGATTAAGTGAATAGCGCGCGTTTTTGCTGTTGAACGGAATTTAATAATTGTATTAAATTTCCAGAAAATGGTCACCTTAGCCATCTTAAACTTTCGGTACTTCTGCAATGCATTTGTTGCATAATTAATAAAGTACAACAACTGCGAAAGCATGTTTGTCTCCAAAGAAAATTTCTTAAGTGTCATTTCTTGTTCGTGGAAAAGTGAAAGTTCGAGTTGTAGAATTGGGAGTAGGCAAAACTTTCATACAAACACGACGGCTGCTTGATCTCTGAAGTTTGCGCAAAATTAGACAATAAGTTAGACAGGTTGACAGTTGAAAAACAGATAGACAGACAAGCAGACAGGGAGCGTGCATTTACTAGACAGCATGTCAGACAACAAACAAACATAAATAAAGAGAGAGAGAGAGTGGGAGACCCTTGCGTTGAAGGAAGGGACAGGTGAAGAGAGAGCGCGCGCAAAGTGAAAGTAGGCTAACTGAAGCTTTAAGGGCACGGCAAAGATGCCGACGGATAATGCGACAGCTGAAAATTACAAAAACAAAGGAAATGGCATGGTGGTATGGAAAATTTGGGAAATAGACAGAGAACATAACAACGTACAGACATACATACATACACCATAAGCACTTGTGCACACTCAAAGTTAGACAGGTTGCGCCGTCTTTGAAGTAGGCAAGTTGACAGACATTCATCGTCGCAAAAAAAAACAAAAAAAAATATCAATGACAGCTGTAAGGACAACCTTAAAAATACCATTAGACTACAAACTAGGAAGCAGACGTCACTGTAGGAAGGTAAATGAGTGCGACGGAATATGAAATGAAGCGAAACAGCAAAAGATTTACAATTCAAACTTGTTAAGTAAGAACTTTGAGGAAGAACAAGAGTAATTGCTTAAATGAAATTCCAAAATAACGCTTAAGTGACACAGAAGATTTCTACATTAGCTAAATTAGATATGAAAATCGGCAGTCAGCCTCAAGTGTAGTTGGAGTCTTGAACTTAGCACTCCAAATATTATTACAATTACGCACATCATTGGGTACAATGGGAAAAACACGACTTCAAGTGATGTAGGCGACTATTTAAAGGAAATGCATACGTATAGGGTGAGGCAATCAGACAACTTTTGACAGTTACTGTTTTTAAGAGGGAAAAAAGAATGGCATGCGTGGGATGAGTAGCATGGCTTATAAAATAAAATAAAATAAAATAAAATAAAATAAAATGAAATAAAATAAAATAAAATAAAATAAAATAAAATAAAATAAAATAAAATAAAATAAAATAAAATAAAATAAAATAAAATAAAATAAAATAAAATAAAATAAAATAAAATAAAATAAAATAAAATAAAATAAAATAAAATAAAATAAAATAAAATAAAATGAAATAAAATAAAAATAAATTCAATTAAATAATATAAAATAAAATAAAAAATAAAATAAAATAAAATAAAATAAAACACGACTTCAAGTGATGTAGGCGACTATTTAAAGGAAATGCATACGTATAGGGTGAGGCAATCAGACAACTTTTGACAGTTACTGTTTTTAAGAGGGAAAAAAGAATGGCATGCGTGGGATGAGTAGCATGGCTTATAAAATAAAATAAAATAAAATAAAATAAAATAAAATGAAATAAAATAAAATAAAATAAAATAAAATAAAATAAAATAAAATAAAATAAAATAAAATAAAATAAAATAAAATAAAATAAAATAAAATAAAATAAAATAAAATAAAATAAAATAAAATAAAATAAAATAAAATAAAATAAAATAAAATAAAATAAAATGAAATAAAATAAAAATAAATTCAATTAAATAATATAAAATAAAATAAAAAATAAAATAAAATAAAATAAAATAAAATAAAATAAAATGCACTGTGGGCTCCTTTTCCTATTACCTATTAACTGGTGTGTTTCTTTTAGCTGCCAACTCTTCGATTGGAAATACATATATGTATGTGTTTATAAGTTCATAGTAATTCCAAGCTTTTTATCGCTCCAAGCTTTTTATCGCACTTTATCGCAACATTTCTTTAATTATGTAAGTCATATATAACTACCAGTAGCCATTTCATGTCCTACACCCATAAGCTTTCTCTCACTCTCATAATTACCATGTGGGGAGAAATATCTGTAAAGCCTACAGTCATTACCTGGCTTTAATGTTTAATTAATTCCTTTTTATGTGACTTTTGCGCTCAAAAAAGCCATTAAATTAGCTGGCAATTAAAATAAACAATGAAATTAACAGATGTGCTAATTTTCAACCACCCTAATTCCATGTATGTATGTATGTGTAGTTTGGTGTCCTTGTACATATTTCAAATTTTATTTCTTGGAGTGTGAAAAATGAGCAATAAGCAACATAACTAGCACACAATTTGTATGCTAATTCAAGAATGTAGGTCAAGCTAAATCTAGAACAATAAAAACAAATGTGATGAACTATTTTTTGAAATGCCAGACTAGTGGGTCATAACTAGGATAGAGGTAGTGGAGTAGGTACTCGTAATTGCAAAAAAATTCACTTACTCGGAGTTATATTGAAAATAAATTCGGAGTTATCATGTATACCGTACACTGCAACACAGAAGTCTTATATCATGTCCTAGTCATGTGAAAAACCTCCTTCCTATTTGGCTCCCTTTAAACTTACATCTCTAACATCCCTGATAAAAAATCATGTATACATACATTGAGCTTAAATAAAATGTATGGGGTTGAAAAACGTTACGACTTTCAAAGTGGGAATAGCATTTAAATTACGAACAATTTTCATTTAAAAAACATAAAATGAGCAACATACTTTAAAGCACTTAAAATTAAATGAGCTACAAACTTAGTTGGCATAAATAATCGAGCACAGTGCGCAAAACTCCCAGGCAAATAGTCATACCACGCGCGACAACAATTGGCATCACAAATGTCGAGTCGTGCACCACACCAATTGAAATATAAAAAAAGTCGTAAAATTTAAAATTCATAACTTTTATATAAAAAACAAAAAACACGAAACGCTATCAAAAATGAAATAAAATGAAAAATCATAGCCAGGAAACTTTATAGCACACATTTAATGAAAGTAAAAAGGAATTTGATTGTGGTTGGAGAGGCAGCAAAAACAAATGGAATAAGATGCAATATAACAACGATAAAGACTGAAATGAGATTCATATGTATGTATGTATGTGTGTATGTATGTGTTCTTATTGTTGAAATGCGGCCGCGTAGAAATAATTTAATTTTATTTACAAATAAAATTTATTGGTATGAGTTATGCGTTTTTATATCGGAATGTGTGGCATGGCGCATAATTTGACCGACTGCAAAATGCAACAATGGGAATAATAATTGTAAAATATAAAGGAAACGCAGAAAACGATTCAAAATGAAATATGGCGAGGCAGAGTAATGAATTAAATATTAAGCAATACAAATAACGAGAATGAGATTTTATGCGAGAATATGATTTATGAGACAAAATGAACTGAGAATGTAAGGTAGAAAATATTTGAAAGGAATTTTTTTCAGAAAAAAAGAGAAAGAGAGTAAAAGGAAAGAGGGTAAAAGGAAAGAAAGTGAAATAAAAATATAAAATAAACTGAAAGGGAAACAGAAATAGAAAGAGAAAGTTAAAAAGAAAGAGAAAAGGAAAGATAAAGAGAGAGACAAATAGAAAGACAAATAGAAAGAGGGAGAGAAAGAGAGAGAGGGAGAGGGAGAAAGAGAAAGGGAAAGAGATAGAGAAAGAGAAAGAGAAAGAGAAAGAGAAAGAGGAAGAGGAAGAGGAAGAGAAAGAGAAAGGGAAAGGGAAAGAGAAAGAGAAAAATAAAGAAGAGAAAACATAAAGAAAAAGTTAGAGACAGAAGCAGAGACAAAGCAAAATATAAGGATGAATGAAAGGTAAAGTAAAGCGAAGAAGATAAAGTGAGAAGAATAGGCATAAGATGAACAAGCGGCTTGATAAGTGGGCTTGCAGAGTAGGCAGAGTGAAGAACTGCAACTACAACCAAATAATTTTCGAAAAGTGAAAGAGTAGCGATAAGAAGCTAAAAAGGCTGAGGATAGAGAGAGGGTGAGAAAAAAAGAACGAGGATAGTGAAGAAGATAAAAATAATTACATTAGAGATTAGAAGGCAGATAATAGTGCTGTAAATTCAGGTTTGATCAGTGAATTGTCGGCCAGGCTATCTAGTAATTGAAATAAACTGAAAACCAATGCCCATGGCAGTGGAAGATTTCGTTGCGCACCTAAATAACACTTGAGAAAACGGAAAAAATTTAAATATTTTCATAAAATGCAGCCTATATTTAAAATAAGACCACAATCAATACGATAGTAAAGTAAGTTTTCGGTTCTAGGTATGCGTTTTTAAGTGATGCGCATACAAACATATACACAATAGAACGTTTGATTCTATAAAAACACTTTACAGGTCTGACTGTTTGTAGGTGCGTCATTTCTTTCATTACTTGAAGAAAATACTTCGTATTGACCTAATTTACTGAAAGACCTTTCTAACTTTTATCTAAGTCATTTCCATTTTCAAGTTAAAACGGAAATATTGCCCAGATAAGCGCCGGGTCTCTTATAATATATGCCTACCCCTTTGTCAAGCTCATAAAATGTCTATGTCCGTTCTTGGAATTACAGCAGATGAAAGAGTACACCTTGCCCGAGTACTCAGAGAGACCTTGTATAAAATGTGTTTCTTTTCCATTGCGTAGCTGCCTTCAATCCTCGTACCATGATAACATGTTACAACATGACTTGTGCGAATTTTTAACTAAGGACTCCTTCCTTATCTATGCTGGCGCTAAATTCCAAAGCAAAATCTGTTGTTTGTCACAATTCTCTCCACCCATTTACAAAACACTTTTATAACTTGAACGTCTCTTTACTTGCTCCAAATGTTAAAACGGCTAACAACACTTGAAAAGCTAAAAGAAACAACTTCTCATAATCATAACCGTGTAAGCTTCTACCACGATTCCCCTCACGTCTCGCCATCATAGTAAACTACACCTATAATCAGAAGCTTATGTTTGCCACAACGAGGATAGTAATTAATTTCGACTACTAACTATCAACTGACATCATCAGCTTCTGTGCAAACTGTTGCTGCTACTACAGTCATAGCTATTACTACAACAACAAACATGCACAATATTGCAACCATTCGAGAGGAACGTTCTATTTCTAATTGAAAATTTCATATTCAGGTCAGGAGCATGTCAGCGTTGAAATAATGCTAGAATGCGTGCCACATTTTGCTCGTTGGTACGAATGTTTGTTGTTGTTACCAACTGCTCGCTCACTCGAACGAATGTTTGGTGGTTTGCCAGGAAACATTTGCAGCAAAAAGCCACTTATAAAGAAACAATTAACAAGGCAAAACTTGCTGGCTGCAAAAAAAAAAAAAAAACAGGAGACGCACACAAGGCGTGAAATGAATGAATGTTTATGAGGGAATGAGTTTGGCTGGCACCCGCGCTGATGGGGTGCAACAGTGTGCGGTGAAGTTAGCAATACGAACACTCAAAGTAGCAAATGAAAACTTGGAAAAATTATGAAAAATAAACGTTTGCCTACTTGCTCCTTCAATTCCTCGGCAAATTTTCCACTGCACTGCGCATCTTCCTCGCTTAATGAAACGAGTAGGCCAAGTAGTGCGTAGCTTCGAGAAGATGCAGGGAAAGTCAGTTGGAGCAAAGGGGTAAAGGTGTTGCTAAGAAATAATAATTACAACTACGAGTCCGAGTAGTTGTTGTCAAACTTGTGCTAGCGAAAGAGTATGGAGTATGTAATTATTAGGGATGCTAATACCGGCAACCCGTAATAGTCGATTGTACACGCAATCCCGAAACTTGCTGGAGTAGCAATATGTTACTTTAATTTATTTTAAAACCAATACAAACAATAATAATTTGAGGACTTTTTAAATACAACAACAAAAAGTTTATTAATTTGTACCGCCGGTATTAAAATACAAAAAATGTGGCATCACTAGAAATTATGTATGTGTACATTTGTTGTTGCTTTTTGGTTTGTTGAACAAAGAGGACAAGTACGTTGACTGCTCAACTGAGCAACTGGGACTACAGCGCATTCGTCGTGCGCTTGCTGAGCTGAAGGTTATGTGGAAATGGGAACTTATTAAGCTCTGACTTTTTGACTTTTTTTAATTGGAAGGTAATTTTTTTTTTTTTTTTGATTCGTGAGCAAAATTTAATTATTGGACGCTAAGAATTTATACCCAGCAGCTTGTTTAACTTTAAATCAGAGATTGGTAAGTTGTGTTCAAAAACATGAGAGCGATAATGAGTAAAGTTGTTGCTATAGCTTCCTAGTGTGTAGGAGCTTTGGAGTGTACGCTTGCAAAGCTCTCAGCTTATATTTCTAGGAAGTGAAAGAAAAATTCTATGAAAAGAGTATAGAAAACTGAAGCCAAAAATCGGGCCAACTATGCTCAACTATCAAGGACCTATCAAATGCAACCAAAAGACGAGCCATCTAAACATTTCCGATATCGTATTCGAAGTTCAGGAAGCCAAAACGAGTGCCATGAACTCAAAATCAATTGGAGCGCAAGGTATTACAATGGAAACACCTTGGCCACGAGGAACCCAAGCCTACATATATTGATGAAACTGCCGCCTAGAGACAAAAGGAAGTATATCTGTAGGCACTATGATGAGATTCGACACCACAATGCTGTTTGATCTGTGCAACCATAGGCCCAGATCTCTAAAGTAGGCCCAGGATCCCTAAAATTAGCTAAAGTGTGCATGCACTCCAAGGAAGACTAAAGTCGTGTTGGCACACAACTTTGTTCTGAATATTGTAATAGGTAAAGCTCTTACCCATCCAATCTCAATGCCGACATTCCAAATACATGGATGGCTTGTGATATGTCCCCTCGTGAAGCTGTCTTGTCCAAGCTTGTTGAAACTGCTTGTTTCCTTGGAGTTCCATTTGAAGAACCTGATGACGATCCTCGGAATGATCGTACTCACTGAAAATATACACAACAACAACAAAAAAGTTGATATTAAGATTTCATAAGGATCGCAATTGTGTCTCGAAATGTCTATAGGTGGTATCTAAGAACCCAATTTGCATCAATTCCTATCAGAATTCGAAAAATTTTACTCTGCCTCCATTTCGCTTAGATGGTAGCTAGTTCCTCAAAGACCATTACTTGAATAAGCATTGGGTGTACGAGCAGCTTAGACACGGGAACAACAAAGTTGAGTTAAATAGTGCATAACGAAGAGTTGAAATGGAGAAGAAGGAGATAAACTAAATGAAAGTAAAGTGGCAATAAGAGTGCTAAAAGACATCGCGTAAATGGCACACCAGTCACATCACTTTACATCACCATCAGAAGTAAAATTGTAGCTGGGCTCGTAAGAGTACCTTGATCGTAGTAGTAGTGGTTGAAAGATCAATAAGGGAAGATCTACTGGTCCTTTTAGAATTGGTCTAAAAATAGCCAACAATGAGCTGGTAAGGAGTAAGCCTCCAAAATGTCTAATCAAAGAACTATAATGCTTGCTGAGTTTGTAATCCAAAAACTTAACTCTCAATACTAAAATTCTGTCTCAATCATAGACGCAAAAGTAACTAAGCCTCCAGCAGCGCTGCCTTACATTCATCATTCACGCCATTATTCAATGAATCTACAATATGCCAATGCAACACGAAAAATCCATTATCACAAAACAGCCGAAACGACTAACGGCGCATATCAGACGAGTTTTGTATAAAAATTCAAATGTCAGCTCATACATTTTTAAGTGAATTTTTCGCAAACACAAATGTGCACACGGTTTGTTGCAAGTGTGTGTGTGTGTGTGTGCGCGTCTGTAAGCTGGCAAATGTCCTTTGGCAAATTCGCAGTTGACTAAAAACCAAGCTATCGCCTGAATAGCCTAGCATATTTGGCGAATGAATGGCAGATTGGGAAAAAATTGCATAACAAAAATTGCATCATAACGTATGCATCGGCGGGCAAGAATAGTTATGCACATTAGGGTGGATGAAACAAAGTATTATTTTTGTGTACCAGAAAGGGTAGTGTGCCTTGCAAGCTAAACCAGTTGCTAAATATTGCTATAACCCGTATATGAAGTGTCCAGGCAAGCCGAGTTTGGCAGTGGAACGGGTTATTAAAGAGTAACCGGCTTTAGAAAGGGAACAAGGTATGAAAGAGTAACCGGTTTTAAAAAGGGAACAAGGTATACAAGAGTAACCGGTTTTAAAAAGGGAAAAAGGTATGAAAGAGTAACCAATTTTGGAAATGGAAAGGGTTACTAACAAGTAACCGGTTTTAAAAAGGGAACAAAGTTTGAATGAGTAATCGGTTTTGAAAGTGGATCGGGTTATTAAGGAGTAACCGGTTTTAAAAAGAGAACAATTTATGAAAGAGTAACCGATTTTGGAAATGGAACGAGTTATTAACAAGTAACCGGTTTTAAAAGAGGAACCGATTGTGGAAAAATGAGCTATGAAAGAGTAACTAGTTATGAAATATAAACCGGGTACCAAAGAGGAATCACTTATAAAATTGGAGCTGAGTATGAATAAGGAGTCTAGCTGGTTGTTAAAAGTAACCGGTTATATAAATTAAGCCTTATGTGAAAAATTAACAGGGTTTTAAAAAGGGAACCACTTATAAAAAAAAGACAACAGCTACGGAAGAGGATCCGATTATGAAAAAGAAACCGGTCACAGTACGCATTGATATTTTGCTTTCTATCTATCTTTTATTTTGAATTATTTTGTATAAGGAATGAGACTCTCAGAAAAGACAACAAAAAAAGTTTGATTAAAAAACGAAGCACCCTAATATATGTACATACATACCAACAACACTTATGTATATGCCGCAAGTGAACAAGCCGCATCATACGCTACCCTTTCTCTTTCGTTTTACTGCTGTCGCAGCTTTTGCTAGGTCTCTATGTGTGTGTGCGAACATAAATGTTTGATTCATGCGACAGGCTCATGAATTTTTTAACCGTTGCATTTTTTTACAGTACGAATGCTTTCATATTGCCACTGAGTGTGTGTGTGGTTATGTTTGTTTTTGTAAAAATAAAATATGATGCTACTGCGCTTTTTCACATTTTCCAGTTGAGGAAATTTGCATTTATTGAACATATGCTGAAATTTGAAAAAAAAAACTATAAAAAAAATACGAAAATAAAAACTATTCAAGAAAATGAAAAAAAGTACTTAGTACTAGCAAAAAAATTGTGGTAATAATGTGACTGCTTTTCGCATTTTTCATAGTTTTGCATTATCGGTTTGTTGCCAAAAATCTAAAAAAAACTTTTTTTGTGATTGTGCTTTCGTGTAATAAATTATGTGAAAAGGAAATTATTTGAAGTGATTATTTCTGTGCTAGCGCGCATTTGGCAATGCTGCGGTGCAAGTGCGATAAATGCGCTTTGAATGAGTGTGGCAGCGCACGTGCGGCAACTTTGTTAATTTGAGTGGACAAAATGAATAACTTAATTGCAATGAAGTTACGAGTGAACAGAGAGTAAATGCACTGAAATAAAAAAGTTGAAAGTGCACATTGAAAGTAACATATCAAAACCACTTTCAAGCGATTGATGGGAATACTGTAAATATTACAGTATTTACTGTAAAATTGGCAGTAAAAACATGTGATTGTTGCATAATGATATGAGTCCACTTTAAAATTTACAGTAATTCATGTCAATATGATAGTATATTCGAAGAATGATAGGGGCTCACTTTCAAAATTTATATTACCCACTGTTGGACGAAAAATGACAGGGTTTACTATCAATTTGACGGCCGTTTACTGTAGATTTTTTTTTCAGTGTGGTACCGGAAAAGTTACGGGTAGCGGAAGACAATCGTTTTCAAAAGGGTAACGCTAAAAGCAGCTAGTTATAGAACGGTAACGGGTTATGAAAAAGTAACGGGTTTTGAAGAAGTAACCGGTAATTCAGAAGCAACCGGTTACGAAGAAGTAACCGGTAATGAAAAAGTAACCCCTTATGAAAAAAACTTGCTGTGAAAAAATAACCGGTTATGAAAAAGTAACCGGGTGTGAAAAAGTAACCGGGTGTGAAAAAGTAACCGGTTATGAAAAAAACATGTTATTTAAAAGTAACCGGTTATGAAAAAGCAACCCGTTATGAAAAAGTAGCCGGTTATGAAAAAAACATGTTATGAATAAGTAACCGGTTATGAAAAAGCAACCCGTTATGAAAAAGTAGCCGGTTATGAAAAAGAACGGCTATTGAAAATTTCAAAAAACGTGAGAATTGTCACATTTTTGTAACGGCTCTTAATTTTTATTTAAGAAAATATTTATGTATATTAAATCATGGTGTTTCACTTATTCTCTACTATTTAAGTCGTTGCTAACTGATTAAATATTTTTGTCCAGTTAAGTCGTTAGCCTTACCGTTTGTGCAGCGCTTGAATATGGCTGCGTGCCACGGGGCGTATGAGCAATGTATTTATTGTGTTATGAGCCTTGTGCTATGAGATTTATTACACTACAATGGATTTATCAATGCATTTTTATAAAACATTTGTGATTTAAATTAACTGTTAGGTATTTAAAATGTATAATTGTAAAATAATAACTAAAAATAAATATAAAAAAATCCCTAAAAAGTAGAAGGTAAGAAAAAATAAAAAATAAATAAAAAATGTATTTGGCCGCCACACGACTATTAGAGTAACAACCAAACTACGTGACTACGTAAACTGCTAACACATAAGTGTCGCTCCTTCTCACTTTCAATTGTCAATTTAACGCCTAATTTTATGCAATGAAAATTTCTGAGTGACAAATTTCCGATAGCATAACAAAAGGGTCAGCTAACAAACTCAAATGTATAGCCAAATAGTTATGCATATCATGCCAGATTCAACATGTCTGCTGCTCCGCCCCCCTTTAAAAATCGCTCTACATTCCTTTTGCTCTTATTTGCTTAACTAGTTCTTGGTATCAGCGATCAAAGTGACAATTTCCATTAAATTCCTAAATTCCTGCCAACAACAGAAACTCAAAATATAAACAAGTGGAAAAAGACCAAATGACAGTCTATATTGACATATGAACGTGAAAAGCCAAACAAACAATAAAATGGTGTGGGAAGAGGAATTCAGTGAGAGGGCGTAAGTGCAGGTATGTTAAGCAAAAAAAAAAAAAAAAATAAAACAAAAAAAGTTGACATCATCTCGAACTATTCGTTGAAAAAAGTTTGAACTTAAAAATGCAAGTGGCTAAATGTGTTAGTGTGGGTGTGAATGTGTTTGTTTGTGTATGCTCACATGGTGTCATATGCTTGAGTATGCTGTTCGTACGAGTGCAGGGGGCAGAAGAAGTGTTTGTGTACGCCGCTTTGACACTGTCATGAAGTGACAAAGTTTGTATTTGTGAATTAATGGTTTGGAAATTCGTTTGCGTTTGACCCCTTTTGCATACATTCCTATGTAAATAATAAAAACGCACAAGGAGTTGGTGGCGGAAAAGGAGTTTTATATGAAATGGGTGTAGGAAATTATCGGGCATGAAAAAATGATGACTGAAGTGATTTTCGCAAAAGAAAGAGAAAGCGTTATTTCCAAAAAGAACTGAAATTCCATGTATATTGCATTGTGCTCTTCTTCAATGGAACTAGGTGTCAGTTTAGTTCAATTGGCGTAATACTCCCAAGTGGAGTTTTTTGCTTGCGACCGAGCTTTCTCTTTTTAACCCTAGATCTCCCTCTCTTCTTGTCACCTCCTTTCTCAAATCTGGTCCATTGATCTCTTACTATTTGTTCTTTTTTCTTTCTTGATATTTTTCCTTAATTTTCTCCTTGGCTATCTTTCTATTCCTCTTCCCATTTCTTCTCATTTGGCTGTTCTTTCCTTTATCTCTTCTCCACTTCTACTAACTCCGAAACTCTTTTCAGGTGGCGCGAACTAAAGTCAACGGAATTAACGTCAGTGACGTTAATTCCATTGACGTTAGTTCGCGCCACCTCTTTTCACCATCCGGCTCTCTCTACTCTCTTTCCCGAAGACTATTTTTCTTTAGTTCCCGGCTTTATGATAATTTTCCTGCTCTCCTACTTCTGCCTTTGCTGCTTAATTTCAGCCACACTCAAGTCTCGTACTCTCTTCTTCTCCTCACAAGGTGCTAGTATCGACGCTTACCGGATTCCAAAGTGCCAAAGGAATGCCCATAATAATACAACCCTGCTTGCTCCGCCACGCCCAATTCAATCAATCCTTGAGCAGACTATGCGGGGTAAAGTACTGCTCCACAACAACAACACCGAAAATTTGCCATTTTTTCATTGAATTGGTTTGATCTAAAGTGAAGCGCGCAATTATTTGTTGTTTTTGTTTAACACTCAGCTGATGTAATCCGTGAGGGCACGTCAATGTGTGCTCAACTCTCCAAAGTTAAAGTATGTGAATGTTGTAAAAAGTCGCGACGACCGACGACCGACGACCGACTAACTACTTCACCTGTGTCAATCACATTTCAAAATTTGTTGCCTGCTTTTAGGGGTTGCTTTTGGATTATCACTACCATCATTCACTTTACGTAACTGCAGCTGAATTGGAAGAATGATGAACGCGCAATGATGTATTGTTGTTGTAGACATGTTTTTGTTGTTGTCCTATTTTAGATTTTTTAGCTAACGCTTTTTGCTATTTTCAGAGCCCTCGGCGGCTTTTACGTAATTTTAGCAACTTGTGCCCCCTCTTTCCCCACTTTAACCAGCAGTTAAGGCATATTTTGAATTTGTTTTAGAGGGAAACGCGAACTCACATATGTTTACACACACATTCATATACATATAGGACTACTTCTGCGTGGGTAAGCATTTGTATGTGTTGTTGCTTATCTGTCTGCCTCACTCAAAGGCTTCAAAGTCAATTTATCAACATGACTAGCTGGACTTCAGGTCATAGCTAAATGCCAGAAAATGCAAATACAGTCAAAGATATACATTTCCATAAGTATTCACGTTAAAATAAAGCTAAACATTACATTAGTGTGTGTCTTATATTTTTACTTTGGCATATATGTAAATCAAGCCTTTCTCGAGCAATGTTCAGTTTCAGTTTTCGAAAACGTTGAGACATCTCAGTGCTGGCTTTTTCATCTCAGTGAACTCTAGCCAAAATAAGTTTCGCTAAATAACAAAACTAGAAGAGATGTTTCTCCAGTGATCTGATCCGCCTCGGTGAGAACAGTGGTCCCACAATTCGAGAGAAAACCTAATTTGTTGACTACTTGAGGGGGATTTAATTTCAGGTGGACTATGGGATTCGAAAGCACATGAAATTATTTGTTTCTCCAAATTTAAAAAAAAAATATTTTTTTTACAAAAAAACATTAGAGGGGGTTAAGCAACTCATTCATTTAATTAACATAGATGAAGTTAATAATTTTTTCCGGGATCGACTGGCACTCCCAGGAAAAACCTTTGAAAAATGTATCGTCGAAATTTTTTTTTTTTTGGTTTGGATAATTTCTTCTTCTTCTACTTACTGTATATTGCAAAACTAGCGTCATCTGTAGCTAAAATAATTGGTCTCACTACTTTGCTTTAAATAAAATTAATTCTTCTGGCAACTTTTTTTATATTTTAAATCGAGAAAAAAATTTATTTTTTTTCTTTAGAGAAAACTTTTTTTAACCCTCAGTAATATTCATTTCAAAACAGCCAAATCGACTCATAACCGAACCATAAATGATAATATACAGAAAGCCAAAAAATGGCGAAAACTGCTTTTGCAGGTAAAGCGACCCGTGCGCCACCTATCGGAAACATTTTTCGCGTATATTTCATTTCACAATCCAGCTATCGAGTCAACTTTTTTTTTTAACTTTGGAATATTAATTAAAATATATAATTGCCCACTCTAAATCAGCCAATCGAACCATCAATGTGATTTTTTGTAAATAGATCATCTCTCGCGCCTCCTGTCGGATTCTTTCCTTTACCTTGCAATTTCAGTATGATCTGAAAAACGGCGAAAGTATTATCACCGCTCTACAGATACCACCAAAAGCGATTTAATTCAAACATTTGAAAAAACACGAATTTCTTCAATTATAGTAGATTCGATATAAAAAATGTTCAGTGAATAATTTCATTAAAAACCGAGTGAATATGGCTCACCCTAATGTACATACATCGGGATATATACAATACTATTTGCTTTGCTTATCGCATTTGGCCGCATCTGCAAATGTAAACGATTGTAAAATTTTAAAAGGAAACAAAAATGTTATAGATAAAAAAGCAAAAACAAAAACAAAAACAACTTCACTTCGTAATTTATTTGTACAGCTGAAATAGCAGTGTATGTAAGTGCGAGTGGGAGGCTTTACCTAAATGGATACGAATGTATGCGTTAATACTTGCAGGCAGTGTGTCAGTGCTGCTGATGATTTAACTACTCGAAATATATTTAAGCGTTGACCCCGCCGTGAAGCGTCAAAGTAGTCAGGAAATAAACCAGTGTATAACTCGATTTTTGTGACTAGTACCGAAGTAGTCTAAAAAGGACTAAGCTGAGCAAAGTTATGCAGACTGCTAAAATGTGCAGAGTTGGAAAGATGCGAAATGCTTTTCCACAGACCCCGAGAGCATTTAAATAATTTTCGCTTACCATGACTGAACAAAATTCTTTCAGGCTGTTTTGAACTAGTTTGAGACTGATATATGTATATTTCTGTCCCAATTTTGAAAAGTAACTTTGGTAGAACATCGCTATCTCAAAATTAACAGTTGCTTATATGAAAAAAAAATTAGTTGGCTGAATAGTTGAGGTTAGTGTAAGTACTAGTTCTCAACTAGTTCGTTTGACTACAGCGGAGTGCTCGTATGCGTTCGTCTGTGTGTTTGTGTTGGCATTTAAGTTTTGTTGTTTTTAACGTTGAATCTTACTAGCTTTGAAATGTTTGTTTGTTTGTTTCTACTTTCAGCCAGCACAAATTTCCATATTCATGGGTATGAGCGTGTGTGTGTGTGTGTGTGCGTGTGTGTGGTAGCAATAGCACATGTTGCAACTTCGACAAGTTCATCATTCGGCAACAAATTGATTTTTATTGGTTTTCCAAGTGGTAAGAGCGTTTTTTCGTTTATTCGTTATTGAAAGCAGTGGCTGGAGGAGCTCCCAAAAAGAGTTTAATCGCCTTAAAACTTGAGTGATGTAACGAATTGAAATTAAGTTTAAAGGCACGAAGGCCCATATTCATACTCCAATGTTTGTTGGGATGACAATTTTTGGTAAGAAATGTGATCGTACTTAAATTGTAAATCTTAAATTTGTGCTGAAAAAGTTTTCCTGTTTTAGCTGAAAACTATGTTACCTTCACTTCTCTTCTCTTGAAATGGCTTAACCTCACTTGAAAAGGTTTCTCTTCTTTGGAAAAAGTTTTCACTTGACTTGAAAATATTTTCTCTTCACTTGAAAAAATTTTGTCTTGAGTTGAAAAAGTTTCTCTTAACTCGAAAAGGTTTCTCTTCACTTGCAAAAGGATTCTCTTAACCTGAAAATATTTTCTCTTCACTTGCAAAAGGATTCTCTTGACTTGAAAAAATGTTTTCTTTACTTGGAAAAGGTTTTTCTAAATTCGAAAAGGTTTATCTTGACTTGAAAAATATTTCTCTCCACTGGAAAAAATTTTGTCTTGAGTTGAAAAAGTTTCTCTTAACTCGGAAAGGTTTCTCTTGACTTGAAAAAATTTTCCCTTTACTTGAAACAATGTTTCTTCACTTGAAAAAAGTTTTTCTTGACTTGAAAAATATTTCTCTCCACTTGAAAAAATGTTCTCTTCACTTGAAAAAATTTCTCTTGACATGAAAAAGGTTTATCTTCATTTCAAAATGATTTCTCGTCTTATTAAGCAAAGTCAAGTCAGATGTCTTCATTTCTCTCTCTTGATGTCTCTCACATAAAATTTACTAAAAATTCAGCAGGCTTCCCGCACCGTTAAGGTCTAATGCAATCCAGTTACGCAAGTGCTCACGAAAGTTTTTATATAACAAACTAAATTAATTTTAGCATACATAGATTCCTAAATGTTGATAAAAATAACAAAACAGTACCAGATTTAATAGAGTTTCACAAATACATATGTACGAGTGTGCCTCACATGAATTTTCTATTTGTCATTAAACTTGTCTTTGTATTATGCTAACATTTTGTTGTTGCCACTTTTCTTTATGACATTTTCACGTTTTACACGCATTACGTTTTCTACCTTGAGGCACTTTTTTGTAAATCTCTTTAAAATTTCTCTTACCGCTTTTCATTTCCACTGACTTTATGTGCTAAATACAAAGTTTTGTTTTTGTAATTTGTTTTGTTTTCCTTTTTTTTCTTTTTTTTTTTTGTGTTTTACTACAGTTTATATGGTTGGCTCTTATCCTTAATACTTGTTGTTGTTTGTTTTTTTGTTCCTACCCGAAGGCTATTTTCGTTTTCTTATCACGAAACTCTATTTATCCTTAATCGTCAAAGCTGAAATCGAGGCTGAAAAAGTTTTACAAAATACCATTGACGGCATTCATGTACTCGTACCATCATACACCACATACACCATGTGAGGATATTTTTTGTGTCACATACCCGGTAGGGAAATTTTTAAAAAGTAACCACATTTTCTTATTCATAGAGTTTAAGTGTTAGTTAGGAAGCTGGAACCACTCCTCTCGTTTGAAAGTGTTGGATCAGCATTGTACATCTTTGAGGGAAACCATTTAAGAAAATAAAACATTATTATTTGATATAAAAACTTTTCCTTGCACTAGTCCTTTTACAACTAGTTTCACACTAGTCAGCATTAAACTAAAAACGTATAGTTAATGAAATAGCATGCTTGCTGTGCCATTTTACCTTTGACAGCAGTGAAATTCTTAACGCCCAGCAAGTTTCAATCTAAAAGCATAACAATCCATAACTGCAGATTTTCCCTACGGGGTATGTTTACAAGTTTTATGTGGAATATGTAGCTTATTGCGGGTGTAGCTTCTGTTTAACGCATTTCATACTAAATGGGCTTTCGAAGCTATGGCTTAAATAAATTACCTTATTTGCGGCACAAATACAAACAGATTTTTACCTTACCCCTGCAAAAAGCATTGGTCCTATAACACAAAATTAGTGGTATATAGATAGCTAGAAAAATCTAGTTTTTATCTAGACCAATATGACTAGTTGTGCGCATGTAGTTTTGCTTTGCCGAATTGAAGAAATATATTCAGTTGTTATGTTAATGAGCACAAAAATTATGTATAGACCAAACGGTCTATCTTTGGTCTGGACTGTACACGGCATAAATGGTAGAATGGTAGACCAAGCCTAGGACATGCTCCGTGTAAATTGGTCCTCTGGTTTTACATGAGATTGGTCTAGACTTGGTCCGGTAGTATGTCAACGAAAGACTGTATTTTATACAGTCTTAGACCAGACTCACTTTTTGCAGGGACGCTCACACACATTCACACACACACACATACAAACTGATTTGTCACATGTGATAGCTAGTTGTGTTAACAGTAAAACGTCACAATGCATCCACTTCCTCATTTCAATTCTTACACTCTCTTCATGTGCAAACTGTCTTGACCAGCATTTCTTCAGCCACATTTTTCAATTTCTTTCTACAAAAACAACTTTAAGCATTTCCTCAATTTCTAGCATTTAAATGTGCTTAATAGTTGTTGCCTAACATCTTTTTATACTTTCTAAACTTTCATTTCTCCTGCTCCCCTTCTCCTACTCTCCACTTTCTATTCCTACATCCCTCTTTGTTCTTCTTCTTTTTCTCTTCCTGATTCGTTAGTTATTGTATGCGCATTTTTTGTTTTTGTATTTCGGTCACGTGTTCATTGACCTCACTAGCATACATATGACCTATTCGGCCGTTAAATTGAATGGGCGTACGTGTGTGTTTGTTTTGGTTTTTTTTTTTTTTTTTGTGTTTCCTACGTTTACAGTTTGTTAGCTAACAAAACCTATTATGCGTCTAAACCATTTATATGGTCTATTAGTAGGTGCGTGAATGATGATGAGTTGGAGTGTGAGTGTGGTGGTCGTGTGGTGTTGGCCGCGCTTTAAAATAATTGTATTGTGGTATTTCCATTACAATGAGTAGATATGATATTATTTGATTGGGAAATCTTCTTGGGCGCTAAATATAGATCTCTCCCAGAAGGTAATAGGTTCCCGCTTAATGGCCACCGTGGTGGGATGGTAGTGCGCTGCCCTATTAACGGGAAGGTTTCTGATTCAACCTGGCGGTGACTACTTACAGTTACACTATCTGAGAAAATACTTCGTTGGCCACACAAAATATATTTTTAGGGTTGCCACCTATCTTACTTTTTTATAGTGCAATGAGTTATGGCATTATGGTTGACAAAGGAAATTTACTATACTTAGTATTTCAAACAAAAAAGTATTACTAGCAAGGGTTACTACTTAGGGTTGCCACCTTACTCTATTGCAGTTGTTTTCTAACATACTCACTGTTATCTTGAAACTGACTAAACCCATTAGGAAGAGGTTCTGAATATATTGAATATGCAACATTTAAAGTAAAGAACCCTATACCCATTGCGAAGGTTGACAAATTGTACTAAGTCTTCACCGGGGGGGGACCCCATAAATTCAGAAAACAATAATTCAGAAACACAGTTTTCAGAAAGTCAACATTCAAAAGTAAAAATTAAGAAAGTAAAAATTCAGAAAGTAAAAATTCAGAAAGTAAAAATTCAGAAAGTGAAATTCAAATCTAAAAATTCAGAAAGTCATGAGACGGCAGAAAAAAATTTAATTTCACTTTCTGAATGTTTAGATAGGCCACTTTGCCAAAGAACCTTACAATTATTTATAGCAACTCCTATTTAAAGAATTTGATTTTGAATTCTGAAAAAAAAAAATATTGGTCACCAAAGGGTTAATGCATAATTACTTGTGGTATAACGCTATATATACCGGTAACAAAATTTATTTATAAATTATAAAAATAAAAATTGAGGTCACCAATGGGTTAAGGTATGGCGTTTAAAGGGTTAAAACACTTAAAATCAACTACTTAAGCCTGTGTAACACTATTTTGATATGAAAAAATTTGATTTCAGATTTAAAATAAAATTGAGGTCGTCAGTGGGTTAACGTATGGCCGCTCATGGCTTATAATTTTAAATATTTACCAATTAAGTCCAGCACAACCCATTCAAACCTAACAAAAAAATCATTCATAATATCGTTATAAAAATAAAAATGAAGATAACGAGTTTGTTAATGCATGACCGTAAATGTGTTTCTGAACGTTGCCGGAATATAACAGGAACGTTGCTGCTCCCAAAAAGTTGTTCCTTATTTTAAATGCAAGCAAGTTCCTATTACGTGCCCGCAGATAGTGAATCAGAACTTTAAAGTCACAAAAATGGCCGCTGCTTCGTGTCAGCCACTCTTTGCGCTCGCATTTCAAGAACTCCACATTTTTTCTTGAAAATACAACAACATAAATTCTTCTAACTTTAATATATTTCTTTCCACATTGCTTTAACGCTTTATTTAAAATTCATTTACAACTTTCATTTGCTCGCTTGCAACTTCTAAATATCCAAGTTTGCTTACCTATGAAGTTACTCAATTATTCTCTCAAAAGCAACGCACACACACACACTCGCATATATGTATACTTCCACAATGCAAGCCATGACTTAGAGTTAGAAGAAGAGTAAGATGAAGTAATACGAAATAATTCGCACAAGGAATGTGCAATACTAAGCAATTTACAATAACAAAGCCAAACATAATGAATGCACAACACATTTCACTTGAATGCCAGGATAATGCAGGGATTACAGCGGCTAATTATTAACAAGGACTTAAAATGATGTAACGTGTGCGCCAGACGAAAAATAGTGAATTGTAAGCATGCAAGAAGAAGAAGCAGAAGCAGAAGCAGAAACAGCAAAGCAAAAACGTAAGCGTGTTGTATGTTTGTTTTTGTAAATTTTGTTTGGCGAGCAAGCAGCTGTGGCACGTTTGCTTTTGGCGTTTGGAGTTTTCTTTTCTGCGTTTCAATGTTGTTTTTGTTTTTGCATTGCTATCTTATGTGTGCACACAATCGTAGAAATATGCATGTGTGTGTGTGTGTGTGGCAATATGAGTATCTGTTTCTTACCCCTTTCAAAGTTTTAGCCACATTTCAGGTGCCTTTTGCTTTCGGTTGTGTGCTTTGTCTTTGTTTCTCTTACTTACCTCTAGGTTTTGTTGCTTTACTTAAGACTCCTTTTACATTTTAATCTCATTTAATTAAAAAAGTGTAATGCAACTCCAACACTTCGTAGCGTCTCGTTGTGCGCATAGTTTGCCAAACTTTCTAAGTTCACTGTCGTCGTGTTGGCAAGAAATGGCGAGAAAAGTGGGTTTTATATGAAAGCGAAAAGATAGTGATGAACTCGGGATTATTAATTCCACATGTCTTCTCTTTTTTATTATTTTGTGGATGCTGGTTTCTAAAATTTTTATTTTTTATATTCGGCATAACATCGATTCTGCCATGGATTTTGGGATAGAAAGATAGTCTTATTTAGGGCGTCTCTATGTGAGGTGCCACTCCCCTTTTACGCTTTCCTCCTTTTTCCCGGATATCGCAAATGTTAATACCATTCAGACAGAAAAAATTCAGAAATACAATTTTTCGGAAAAATTTTTCCAGAAATCATTTTTCAGAAACCAAAAGTCAGAATGAAAAATTCAAAAAAGTTTTTTCAGAAACCAAAAGTCAGAAGGAAAAATTCAGAAACACATTTACCGTCATGCATTAACCCACTCGTTATCTACATTTTTATTTTTATAACGATATTATGAATGGTTTTTTGGTTAGGTTTGAATGGGTTGTGCTGCACTTAATTGGTAAATATTTCAAATTATAAGCCATGAGCGACCATATGTTAACCCATTGACGACCTCAATTTTATTTTAACTCTGAAATCAAATTTTTTCACATCAAAATAGTTTTACATAGGCTTAAGTAGTTGATTTTAAGCGTTTTAACCCTTTAAACGCCATGCCTTAACCCATTGGTGAGCTAAAATTGTATTTTTTTAATTTCTAAATAAATTTTTTTGCCCGTATATTTAAAGTTATAACACAAGTAATTATGCATTAACCCTTTGGTGACCAATTTTTTTTTTCTTTAGAATTCAAAATCAAATTCTTTAAATAGGAGTTGCTGTAAATATTTGTAAGGTTCTTTGGCAAAGTGGCCTATCTAAACATTCAGGAAGTAAAAATTCAGAAAGTGAAATTCACGTCTAAAAATTCAGCAAGTAATGAGACGGCAAAAAAAAATTAAATTTCGCACTCAGTTTGAAATTTATAATATCAATACTCACAAAGATATGCATTATGAAAACATTTAGTGGTGCCACACGTTCTCAATAACTATATTCAAATAAAAAGTATGCTATGCTTTAAGTTTAACTATCTTTTAAGTATTTAGATATAGATACCACATTTGGTTATAACCAGTTTGGTAGTTTTGTAGTCCAATGAACAGCAATTTTGTTGCACAAGAGACATATACATATGTATATCTAATAGAAGAACTTCAAACTCAATTTTAGCCTTAAGATTATTTATCTTATTATTCGTTCCAAATCTATAAAATTTAATCAAATAAAAGGAAATACTCAAATATGCCAATAATCCGCTTATTATTATTATTGGCTTAAGGCATTTAAGCTTTTTCATATTGAGGTGAGAAAATGTGTCGACTTATTCTCATATTCCTTGACCCTTCCTTGGCACTCAAGCAGCCGCGGTGCCGTGTCTTCGCCATTTACCCTTTTCCTTAAACAGCACGTTCCATCACTAAACAGCAATGTCATATCATAAACATCATTAAATAAATAGTTCCACCCGGATAGCTCGCATGTCATCCCCTGCCACTTACCCAAACAACTTTATTACGTACACGAAGTTGTTGTTCTTGTTGTTGTTGTTTTTTTTTCTTATTTATTCCAAAGCAGCTGCTAACTTTTGCCTTGTAGCCAAATCCCTGCAGCTATAAAAATGTATTTTGTTACCCATTGTCCACTGTCGTTCTTTCTTTTTTTTTTTTTTTTTGTTGGTCTCTTTATGTCCAACGCGCGTCCCTCGTCCAGTCCAGTGAAACACAATTGCTAATACTTAGCAGTGTTGTTGTGTTAATATGGTGTTAGCATTTGGCTGTCTATATGTGAGAAGTGCGAGAGTGTGGCGTAATGCTTTTATTGCTTTTGGCAGTGATTTTCGTTATGATTTTATAGATTTTGTTTTATTATTTTTTTTTTCTATTTTTTTCTCGATTACTTAAGCAGTTCATACATTTAAGGGCTAATCGGCAATTATTTTTTGAATTTCTTATATAAAAGTATGTGAGAATGTATGTTTGGTTATGAAAAAAGTTAGGTAGCTATGAGATCCTAGCTGACGAAGATTAGAGTACTACTTAGGCTGCTGGTAATTTTAGACTAAGAATTTGAGTGGCCCCATGTTAGTTTTAGTGCCCCAAACACTAGTGTATTCAATAAGCTCAACTAGTCGGTCAATTGTCTTTTTATCCAACAGAAATATACCAGTCTCAAACTAGTTCAAAAAACAAATTTACTCCGATTTTTCCTAGTCTAGACATTCTGGTAGTCCGCATAGCTTTAAATTTTTACTAATACATACAATATTTTAGTATACCTTACCAAATTATAAAAAAAAAATCAAATCATCCTCAGCCGCAAAATCTTGCAATGTACAACATTTCATCTGAATCGGCTGAGAAGTTTCGGTGCTACAAAAATACGTTATTAAAATTTTTCTTTAGCTTAAAAATTAAAAATACATATCCGTACATTAAACTTTAATATGTGCACACCCATCTGCCCTTAGATGTCAACAACCTCGCATTCACAACTTTTTTTCAGCAACATGTTGCGCAACATTTCCTGTGATGCCGTAAGGATATATTTTCGCTCTCCTTCTCTGTTACTCTCTTTCATTTCTCGAAACGTATTTTACGATATTACGCATGAGGGTTTGCTCTGCTTGTATAAACAACTTAAATAACTTCACATCCTTAGCAGTAGGACAACAGGCTTTGGTGAGGTAGCGTGAACACTGGCAAAACGAAGGGAAATTTTTAGTTTATTTAAATCAAATCCCGATGTGGATATGTACCCATATCTAAAAGCTCACCATTAATAAGTCAAAGGAATTAATATCATTTAAATAAGTGGAAAAATTACAAAAAAAATTTCAGGTTTTTTTTCAAGCGACTTGAATTTTTTCAGCAGATTTTTGAACAACGAAGAGATTTTTTTACCCAATTTTGGCATATATTCATGATTATAAAGGACCTCATGGCCAAATTTTTAATAATTTTACTGTAGTTAGAGCAGATAGATATGTGCCTACATACATATATATACAATTGACTTTAGGGCCAGTTACTGAGCGGCTATTACTGAATAGAGAATTTCGGGATTGTATGTCCTAATCATGTATATGTTTATTTATATATGTATATGTATTAAAGTGTGTCATGTGTGAAATTTAATAAAGTTTTGTTATATTAAGCCGCAGGTCTTTTTAAAAGCCAACTAAAAAGTTGCAAATTCATTCAATTAAATTTAAATAAACATATTTTGATTTGTGACCAAAGTTTGCTACTTCAAATTGATATCAATGCTTAAATTCTACGAAAATGCACTAAAAATGGGAAAATTATTTTTAAAGAAAAAATCTGAAAAAATTCAGAAAGTAATGAGACGGCAGAAAAAAATCAAATTTTGTGCAAAATTTAATTTTTTCTGCCGTCTCATAACTTTCTGAATGTTTAGATGGACTACCTGGCCAAAGAACCTTACAAATATTTATAGCAACTCCTATTTAAGGAATTTGATTTTGAATTCTAAAGAAAAAAAATAGGTCACCAAAGGGTTAATGCATAATTACTTGTGTTATAACGCTATACATATCTGCTAAAAACTTTATTTAGAAATTATAAAAATAAAAATTTAGGTCACCAAAGGGTTAAGGCATGGCGTTTAAAGGGTTAAACCTCTTAGAATCAACTACGTAAGCCTATGTAATACTATTTTGATGTGAAAAAAGAGTTAAAAGAAAATTGAGGTCGTCAATGGGTTAACGCATGGCCGCTCATGGCTTATAATTTTAAATATTTACCAATTAAGTTATCATTCATAATATCGTTAAAAAAATAAAAATGTAGATAGTGAGTGGGTTAATGCATGACCGTAAATGTGTTTCTAATTTTTTGGTTTCGGAAAAAGGTTTTCTGAATTTTTCCCTCTGAATTGTGGTAGTTTTGCATTTACTTCTACCACGTCTACTTTCTTTCCGTTTCAGATTACTTTCTGCTTACCTGTTCTTCTTCATTTATACCCAAATTCACCTTTTTTCTTTATTTCCTTGTCATTTTCTATAATTTTGTGAGCTTCATAAGGCTTTCTGTTAAGCTTTTATTATCTTCACATCAACTTAATCATATCTATCTTAGGAAGCTAACAGACTTTCGAATAAAATCTTCATTATTGGCACTAATAGTGAATCATATTCAAAATATTAAATATTTTAGTAAAGATTGAAAGCATAAAATTTACAACAATAAAATATCAGCAACTCATAATTTATGTATTTTGCGAACAAACCTACACTGAAAAAAATAGTAGTAATAATAATAATTTATCTCTTTATATGTGTATAACAAAATCAAGAGATTAATTAAGCAATTTCGAACGGGAAAGATTACTCCTGAAAGGGTCCACTTTACTCGTCTTTGAGTATGGTCCAACACATTAAAATTGCTTCCACACAAGTAGTCCCTGGTGATTCTGTAGACAAATGCATTGCATCTTAAGCATTCAGTAGCACAATTATTTACAGTGTACTCACATTTCTCAGACAATCACCGTATGCTCCTTAGCACATTCGCCTATAGCCTACAGTGCTATTCGTTTGCTGTGTCAGTATTCCCTTGTTGGATTGAACTGCCTTGTTGCAATGTGCAAACCTCTCTGCTGCAGCAAATCCTTTGATATTCATTTTCATCATCATCTTTATCTGCACTCACACACACATACAAAAAGTAGTCTCATCAAAATTCTGTTGGCAATTCTGCCGCTATGGCGAGACGTTAATTTCTTTCTGATCCTGCTTTTTTGTCTCCTTTTTCTTCGCCATTTACGCGTCCGCAATGTCAGCAGCTGCCAAATGATGCAACACTAGCAACAACACAATTGTTGTTGCAGCAGCAAATACTGGAGGTTCAGCGGTCGCAGCAGCCCCAAAACTTTCACAATAGTGCGGCCTTTCATTTCGTTGTGTGTAGAAGATCGTATGAGCGCGTGTTTTCTCAGGATTTTATAGTATCAATGTTTGCTTTGACTTATTCTCGGTTTAATTTAAGAGCTGAAAGGATTTATTTGTTGCTGCAATATATTCCTACATACATACAAATATTATGTTTTGCGTTGAGAAAGTGTGTTGCTGAAAAGCTCTGATATCTTTTGGGAATTGTATTTACTTGAATACTCAGGTATGACGAAGGAAGGAAGCGTATCTACTAAAATAGCCTAGTTCTGAATTGTATCAGCGTGATTCTCTTTCATCTCAATAATTTTTCGCATATCTCTATTTTTTTCTGTTTTGTTATCGATTTTATTGTGATGTGAAAACTTTGATGGCTTTGACAATCTAAATTTAAGCCAAGTGCATTGCAACCATTTTTATGGTGCCCCCCATAAATTCAGACAGAAAAAATTAAGAAATACAATTTTCGAAAAATCATTTTTAGAAACCAAAAGTCAGAAGGAAAAATTCAGAAAAGTTTTTTCAGAAGCCAAAAATTTAGGTGCAGTGAAATAACTCCCAAATGAAATAACTCCCATGAAATAACTCCCAATGAAAGAAGTCCCAATAAAAATGAAATAATTTCCAACTTTAATAAATGAAATAACTCCCAAAGAAGGAAATGAAATAACTCCCAATATTTGGCAGTTATTTCACAATGAAACCACAAGTCCCCAAAAAAATGAAATAACTCCCAAATGAAATAAGTCCCAAAAAAATGAAATAAATCCCAAATCAAAATTTGAAATGGTATATTTTTACAATATAATCAGTTACAATGAAATTTGAAAAATACAGGACAGCTTTGGACATGCGAATTAATGTCATTGAGGCATTTGGGTTTGAGATTCGACGAAGTAGTGCCGCAGGCGAAAATTTGACTTAGGTCAGATCCCCAATTCGGGGCGTGATCCATGGTATTTATGTGCAGAACTCCTTTCCTTATAGGCGGCCTTCGGCCGCGCTTCAAAAAATAACCCTGGGCTACGCCATTCCAACTCCGGGTGTGTGCCATAGCCGTGGCTACCGCCACGGTGATGTCTTTCCGCGTGCCACGTTTCCCACTTTTTGGGCTCAGCCTAATGTGCTATTACAACAACCACATGAAAATGACAGAAAATTGTGAACTTTAACTGCAAATAACTTTTGAACGGTTGAAAAAAATCTCATTTCAGATTCTAAATCTAGACGTGGGTAATCGTTTACGTGGGGTACCGAGCGCTAATACACAACCAAAAATGTTGAGATATCTATCTGGAGACGCGCTTTGGTCCCAGGAGCATGAATATAACTCCGCTGATCCAATATTTTTAGTAGTTTGCGAGATATTTGCCGTTAAAGTCATTTTCATGTGGTTGTTGTAATCACATTACCCTGTGAGAAAAGAGTGGCACGCGGAAGGACATCACCGTGGCGGTAGCCACGGCTATGGCAACCACCCGGAGTTGGAATGGCGTAGCCCAGGGTTATTTTTTGAAGCGCGGCCGAAGGCCGCCAGTGCGGAAAGGAGTTCTGCACATAAATACCATTGATCACGCCCCGAATCGGGGATCTGACCTAAGCCAATCTCAGATTCATGATCATAAGTCGAAGGTGATAATGAAAAATTAAAATTTGGAATATAAAAAAAATGTACTGACTTTAGTTCCCTTTCTTAATGCGAATTAATGTCAATGACGCTAGTTCGCTAAAAATATGCCCAACAAAAATGAAATAACTCCCATTAAAAATGAAATAACTCCCAATGCCTGGATTACAAGCAATGAAGTAAGTCCCAAAAAATGAAATAACTCCCAATTTCCAAAAATTATGAAATAACTCCCAAAGATATTTTATTGGGGATTATTTCATTTGGGAGTTATTTCATTATGAAATAATTCCCAGTTAAAATTATGAAATAAGTCCCAATGAATTGGGAGCTATTTCATAATGAAATAAGTCCCAACTTGCATGGAAAATATTTGGGAGTTATTTCATTTTTTTGTTGGGAGTTATTTCATTTGGGAGTTATTTCACTGCACCAAAAATTTAGAATCAGCATTAACCCACTCGTTATCTATATTTTTATTTTTATAACAATATTATGAATGATATTTTGGTTTGAATGGGTTGTGCTGCACTAATTGGTAAATATTTAAAATTATAAGCCATGAGCGGCCATACGTTAACCCATTGGCGACCTCAATTTTCTTTTAACTCTGTAATCGAATTTTTTCACATGAAAATAGTTTTACATAGGCTTAAGTAGTTGATTTTAAGTATTTTAACCCTTTAAACGCCATGCCTTAACCCATTGGTGACCTAAATTTTTATTTTTACAATTTCTAAATAAATTGTTTTGCCATTATGCTTAGCTTATAACACAAGTAATTATGCATTAACCCTTTGGTGACCAATTTATTTTCTTTAGAATTCAAAATCAAATTCTTTAAATAGGAGTTGCTATAAATATTTGTAAGGTTCTTCGGCAAAGTAGCCTATCTAAATATTCAGAAAGTAAAAATTCAGAAAGTAATGAGACGGCAGAAAAAAATTGCCATCTCATTACTTTCTGAATTTTTAGATCTGAATTTCAGTTTGTGAATTTTTACTTCTGAATTTTGACTTTCTGAAAAAAGATTTCCGAATGTGTTTCTAAATTTTTGTTTTCTAAATTTATGGGGGGGAACCCAATTTTATATAGCCTAAAAACAAAATATTTGTATTCTAATAATCCACTCCGCTTTTTGTCATAATTTACGTACCCCTCTCCCATCCTTTTAGACTGATAAAGCAGTCAGCTTTCACTACTTAGCAATTGCTTTTATCGCTTTTACTTCGCTTTCTCTCTCCACACTTCTTGAACATCTAACAAAATCGTCTCTATTTATCCACCTTTTTTCACTATCTCCTTCCAGATTCGCGCGTAAATTAAGATTGGTTGCGCTAATTTATTGAGAAACTTAAATGCAATTTAATTATGCCAAAGTGTGTGGCGGCGTTAAGAGGGAGCTTTGAGCTTTTTTTAACTATCTCTTTTTAGACTCATGCCAACGCTCTTTCTCTTCTACCTAGCACGTTGTCTGGCCTCTCGACTGCATTATCGGTAACGTCTGTGCGTTAATTTGTGTAGTCAAGCAGTAAAAGTAACTGACTTTCCATTATCTTTAGCGGATATCTACTATCCTTAGTTGTTTTGCTTTCCAATTTTTTTTTTTAAATTGTCTTCAGCGAAGCTCATGCTGTGAGTGCAGACCTCTTGCAGCAGCTGGTCAACCAGCTTCACTTCCTTCAACACCTTGCTGGTTGCATGTAAATAAGATAAATTACCATAGTAAAGCCGGTGAGGATATAAAAAACGGAAGTGAAATTAATACGCCGACACTATTAAGAAATTGTTGTTGCACAATTTATTGGCGTTTATGAAAGGGAGAGTGAGGTGTTGATTGCTATTGCGGATGTTAGATTTTGCAAGACGTTTGAGTGTGAAAAATGCAGTAAGACGAAAAGTTTTGTTATATTTTTGAATATTGAATATTTTGAATCAGGTTACAGGGAGATAAAATCAATGGATTGAAAAGCTCAGAAGGCCTCTTCTTCTAGTCTTCTAGGTACACATGAACTTGAGGTAATGAAATGCTAGTAAAAAAATATGCACAGCGTACTAAGCTTCTCTAAAAAACCCCATTTATCTAAAAAAAAAACTCCGGACTAATATTTTTATTTGTTTGAAATAATTAGAGCATGTCAAAATCCAAAGATATCATTTTAAGTCATTTGACTTTATTACACAGCTTGCCCATTGTTATATGGAAGCCTCATACATGAGTAAAAACTATGTCTTAATAATATTTCATAAGCCGACTGCGAATTTCGAGATCATGCAAGTTAAATGAAATAAACGAAAGCAAATAGCCATAAGTTGTGGCGAAAAATGTTCATCATACGCCCTGTCAGACGTATTAAAAGTTGTTCTGCATTGAATGTTTTTAGGATTTCGATTTTCTTAGTCGCTCTACATTTAGCAGAGATGTAAAAGAATGCATTCTTTTGCGAATAATTATTTATTTAATTTATCGTAAAATGATTACAACCATTTTTTGAATTCTTTGACTGAAACTTCAAAAATGAAGTCACCATTCAGACTTCATTCTGCTACTTCAAATTCTTTTTTTCATTAATTTTTTGGTTATTCATGTATTGTATTCATTGAATAGAAAGTCTCACTGAAGTCAATTAAAGTGGCATAGGAGAAATGATCGTAAATTATTTTTGTTGCAAATAGTTAGTGACTTCACTCAAAAAATGAAGTCAGTAAGTGACTTCTCTAAATGACTTCAAAGTCGTGACTTCAAAAAGACTTTAGACTTCATTTTTTCATTCTTTAGTCAAGAAGCGAGTCAATGAGTGCATTCGAAATTTGGAGTCATTGAATAAGACTTCAATTGATTGCATTCACATATGAATGCATTCTTTTACAACCCTGACATTTAGTATTAATGAATATTTGCGATGTTCCTCAATGGAATTCTGTTGTTGCTATGTAAATATAAAAAACATATAAAATTGTATGAATCGCAAAGATGTCAGCTGTGTAGTTTATCTATCTAGATAAGAAAACATATTTCATAACAAATCACGCGCTATTCAAAATGAGTATCCCAAAGGTCATATAAATTATGACATTCTTCTACGCCACAAAACGCACACGAATATAAATCACGCAACGGAAACTGAAATGCAGATAATTTATACCGTCACTAACTATTAATGAGAGTGAAACGTGCAACCGCCTCTCACCCTCGTGCAAACACACAAACAATTCCAAATTCACTACGATAATTACAATTCCGTTTTTCAAATGCAACAACAAAGCGCGCAAAATTTCACAGAACGTCATCGCTGAATTTACAATTTGCGAGCAACCACGCACGCAGCCAAGAGCAATTGTGTAAAGTTGTGAATAATGTCAGAACACAAACGGAAACGGATGCACTCTGGTCAACCGTTTTGTTTGGCAGCTGTTTGTCCTATGCAATTATGACAAATCGTGACATATTGTTAATGACGAAAGTTGATTCTGATTGTGTGCGATTTGTTGGAAAGCAAGTTGAATGCTGCGGAAGCGTAGTAATTATGTGATGTTGACTAGTTCGAGCGCATAGGCTGATAGTTTTGTGATTTCTTTTGACAACAAACAAAGTGGAGTCTCTTCGCGTTATTGTCATCCAAAAATATTTGCTTTGATAGCAATGGACACCAATGGAAGCCATTTCATCTCTTTCTACTGCTGTCCAGAGGGAAACCTTATGTTACGGAGCTTTATTTTTTTGCAGAAAAAACCTATGGAGCTATTCTTTTGAGCTTCAAAACTTTATGCTCATATGCTTAAGGCTTTTGCATGCCGCCTAGACCTTCAACCTTCTAGGGAACTATTTGCTATAGGGTAACATTTAGTCCGAAATAGCATTTATTAAAATTATTATTAATAGTTCCCAATCCTTGGCGTATCATCAAGATCGTATTGATAATGAATTTATCAGAGAGACTGAATCAATGTACATCGCTGCTTGTGATTGTAGATTTGGCAGGTGCCACTTAAGTTACAACTCAGACGACTACCAAACGTGGCTACTTTTTTGAATAGATTTCATTTAGCATTCTCATAAAGGCGTGTCATGTCAATTAATAACGGATATAAATTAACACAGAAAAAATTCAGAAATACATACAATTTTTCGGAAAAATTTTTTCAGAAACCATTTTTCAGAAACCAAAAGTCAGAAGAAAAATTTAGAAAAATTTTTTCAGAAACCAAAATTGCAAAATCAAAAATTCAGAAACACATTTACCGTCATGCATTAACCCACTCGTTATCTACATTTTTATTTTTATAACGATATTATGAATGATTTTTTGGTTAGCTTTGAATGTGTTGTGCTGCACTAATTGGTAAATATTTCAAATTATAAGCCATGAGCGACCATATGTTAACCCATTGACGACCTCAATTTTCGTTTAACTCTGTAATCAAATTTTTTCACATCAAAATAGTTTTACATAGGCTTTTGTTGATTTTAAGTGTTTTAACCCTTTCAACGCCATGCCTTAACCCTTTGGTGACCTAAATTTTTTTTTATAATTTCTAAATAAAGTTTTTAGCAGATATGTATAGCGTTATAACACAAGTAATTATGCATTAACCCTTTGGTGACCAATTTTTTTCTTTAGAATTCAAAATCAAATTCTTTAAATAGGAGTTGCTATAAATATTTGTAAGGTTCTTTGGCAAAGTAGCCTACCTAAACATTCAGAAAGTGAAATTAACATCTAAAAGTTCAGAAAGCAATAAACGGCAGAAAAAAATTGAATTTTGCTCAACAGTTTATTTTTTTCTGCAATCTCATAACTTTCTGAATTTTTAGACCTGAATTTAACTATCTGAATTTTTACATTTTGAATTTTGACTTCTGAATGTTGACTTTCTGAAAAACTGTGTTTCTGAATTTTTGTTTTCTGAATTTATGGGGGGAACCATTAATAACAGATGATATGAAGAGAGCTTTCCTTCAAAGTAAAAATTTTGCTGAATGGGGTTAGCAGCCTTAACTGCAGTAGTAACGAAAGAAAGACCCATAGCAACACAAAGGTTTCGTTGGCATGGCTTTTTCGATTTAGATCATTTCAAATCTCCCAGTTTTCACAAGCAATTTGGGTGCATGACGCCCTCCACTCGCTGCTTTTGAAGCTCAATATAGCTATTGCTATTAATTTGACCGACTTTTTTCATGTTCTAACATAAATTAAACAAATAGTAGATGACCGCAAATTGACAACTTGCATCAAACCACAACAACAAACAGCAACACATAAAATCAGCTGTTTCCATTATTAAATTAGCACTCACTTCTTTCTTGTTTTACACGCCTCTACTCGTATTAGTCACCCATACACTCTGCCTGCCACTTTCTTTTCATTCTCTTTACTGACTTCCGCGCACGCCTATCCAATTTAGTTGTCATTTTTTGTGACAGCTCACATTTCTTTTCGTTGTGTTAACTAACAACCGACATGGCGTATACGTAACTTATTCGCACACCGCATTGTCAAGTACGAACGCCATACATTTTTTGGTTTTGTTTGATTGTGGCACTCGCTCTGCCGCAGGCCAATTACGCTGAAATCCAATGCTTTTAGTTTTTACTTTCCTGCTTATTTGTACTTGTGGTACAACAATGCTAGACACCGCCTTGGACAATTTGAAAGAAGGTTGCATGCAGGGCGCAAAAATAGCGGCAAGCGAGTGCGCAAAATGTGGGCTACTTTCATTTAGCGTGGCGTTTTTTGAAGAATAAAATTGTGTTGTTGCTCTGCAAAAAAAAATTCGTAGCCAACGAAATAAATTGTTTGTGACATTTGTACATTTATTTCATATTTTTATGTTTCATAATTTTTTTTTTTTTTTTTTCATTTTTGCTCTCTCTTTCTTGCCGTGTCAGACATCGGTGCTTACTTTCACTCAAGCACACGTTCACCTATTGCTACCTTTTTGGCTTTCCATGCTCCATCCTCTTTAGGCTGTCATGTTGTGCTTTTTTGGTTTTCTTTCCCGTTGTTCATTACAAATTAGTCACTTTTCATTCTGAGTTTTGCCCATTACTTGGCATCTCCCTGCGGCAGCTACAACCATCAAACGCATTTGCAAAATATTTTTAATATATTTAGAAGGTAGCTGAGCATGAAGAAGCATATTTCATTTTACCTTTAAATATACTAAAGGGAATGTGCCAACATCCGCTTGACTCTCAATTGTTGCGAATGCTCATTTACTAAATTAACTGAAAGCGTTTGGGTCAAATATTAATAATGAGCTTATTAGAGGTTTTTCTTTTATTTTTTTTATTTTTCTTTTTTTCTCCTTCGAGATGAAAATTAGTTCAGTGGCAAAAATTGTTGTGCGGTTTGCTGTTAAAATATTTATGTTCACGCAGTTGTGTGGGAGCAAAGTTCAATTTGTCTGCATACCTGCTGGGCAATTCCTCATCAGTGCTTTTTTGTTGTTGTCTCGCAAAGTAGCTTGCTTTACAACGCAAAAGCTGCCTTAAGCTCTTGTTTAGTAATTTAATTTTTAGTAAGCTCGACTTACAGTACATAGTTGGTTTTTTATTAGGAAAGTGGCTATACATTTTTTTAATTTTAAATTTGTATGAATTAATTTGTTTTTATTGCACAACGAAATTTCCGTAATATTTAAAATTTATAAAAGAGAGTGGCGAACAAGTGCACCGTTTGAACGAAAATATTGCTGGGGGCGTTTGCCAAAGAGTTATCAAATGTTAGGAATAAATCTTTTTATGACTACTAGGGTGGGTACAAATATGCTAGAAAGCCAATGGATAGTCAAAATATGGGATTTTTTTTGTGTTTGTTTTTGTTTTCTAAATTTTTTTTCTTTTTGTTTATTTTTTTCTTTCTTTTTTTGGTTGTTTTTTTATCTTTCTTTCTTTTGTGGTTGTTTTTTTTTTTTTTTTTGCATTGAACAGTGTCTTCTCATGTGAAATCGGCAGAATCAATTCGAGATTTCACTTGTAATTTTCAGAAATTAATCTATTTTAAAAAAATTTAGCTCTATCAAAGGGGGTATTTGAGGTATCAGAAAAAAAAAGACTTTGAAAACGGGTTTAAAAAATTTAGCTTTTGAATAATAATTTTTTTTTTTTCTAATAAAAATAAGCTAAAAATTTTCTCACGAATATTTTTTTTTTTATTTTTTTCTTTTTGTTTGTTTTTTTGAAACAAATTTGAAAATTTTTAAAATAACTTTTTGCTTATATTTTTCACTAAAAATAAGCTGAAATTTTCTAAAGAGTAGTTTTTTTTTAATTTTTTTTCTTTTTCTTTTTGTTTTCTTTTTGTATTGAACAGTGTCTTGCGGACTTTAAAAAAAAAAATTTTTAAATTTAAAAATAACTTTTTTTTGTATTTTCCCACTAAAAATAAGCTGAAATTTTCTAAAGAGTAGGTTTTTGTTTTTGTTCAAAAATATTAGTTTTTGCATTTTTTTCCGAAAATCACTTTTTTTTAGGTCAGGTTGAATTTGATGCAACGTAAAAACAAAAATATGTTGAAATTTCACATTTATAATTTAATGTTTTGTATAACAGTAGCATGAGGAGAAAGTTTCAGTGCTAAAAATTTTATTGTTTCTTTGCTTAGCTAATTGATTTCAACTAAAAACATAGAAAAAAGGGGAGAAAATTTTCAAAAATAAAAAATATCATATTTTTGAAAAAAGAATATTACCAAAAATACACTTCAGAAAATTTTAAGACATCTGTAGCTAAGTCATTGGTATGAAGAAAAAATCCAAATTGAAGAAAATTCCAAAATTGAAGGGAGAAAAATTTTGTAGAATTTATTATTTTAATTTTGTTTCTTTTAAATATTTTTCATACGCCCTTTAAAAGAGCCAAATGTTTTTATGTATGCAGCTTGCGAAAGATTGAAATTTTTAATTTAAAAAAATAGAAAGATCTTTTTTCCGCAAATTCCATTAAAGTTTACTTCTTAATTCAAAATTTACTCTATAATTCACTCCCCTAGCTGAAGCAACTTTTAATGAACAGCCGCTTATGCTGAAGTAATGAATAACTACAAAGCAATGAATTAAGAAATTTTGGAAGAAATGAAAAGACTACAGAGGAAGCAAAAATTTAAATATAGCAACAGAAGAGGCATTATAATGGCAACAATAAATTTTGGTAAAGTTTGGCCAATGTAGCGATAAAGTAGCAAAAACGTTTTTTAACGCGCCAAAACTGCAAGAAAACTTAAAGCAAATGAAGTTTGCAGCTGACCATTGAATATCGCCGCTAAGTTATGAGATTTCAACGTCAAGAGTTTTTAAGTTTTGGTCATGATGGAAATAATTCCACGAATGCAGAATCGCGCTACTATCACTAGGCAAAACTAAAGCTAATATTTCAGTTTCCCGTACTCGTGACATCATTCCACGTATATCCTGCCTCCTCAAATTTTTTGTCCACAGTTCTGCGCCATTTTTCGCTGGTGCACCAGGACGTCGACTGCCCACTTTCTCACGGTTATTTCTGTGCCAGCTTTAGGCTGATTTGTTCGAGACCATAAGTCGTCATTTGATATTGTTTATGGCCATCGAATTTTCAGGTCACCACAAAAATTAAATTTTTTTAAAAAACTTTTTGTGCCATCAACTTCTTCCATCCAGTTTTACTCAGAAATTTTTTACTTTCTGTTTTTCTTTTCTTTCATTAATATGTATATATTCCATGAAAACTCTGCTGATCTGCTATTTATATGAACCTCACAGCTGACCATAGTTGTAGTTGTAATTTATGAACTTAACACAAAACTTTTAATTAAATTGTTTTGCATGCGAAGCTAAAATAGATTGAAAAAAAATTCGCAACTTTCTTAACCGATGCCATTTCGAAACAAAAAAAAATAGTAAAATAAATACAAACACAACAACAATCAACCAACCAGAAGGCAAACAAAGCGGCCAACAAATACGCGCTAGTGACAGTGCTGGCACATAAATTTTCTAAATCGACGCAAGAACGCAAAACGAGAATTTCATGCTGCAAGCTTCGAAAGCTTTCCGTGGCGTAGAATGAAAAACCGTAGTCTACTTTTGTGCGTTAACATTACAACTGGCAGGCAAAAAGTAAAATATATAGTAAACTTTGTTTTTTTGTACGAACTTCATTGCTCACTTCGGCATACTTACTAATAAGTTTGTGCATTTATTTTTACGGCACTGTAATAATGTGTAACTATGCGCCTTGAAGGAGAAAATTAACATAATGAGTGAAAATCCTTAAGGGACTTTAAATAATTGTCATTTAAATGGCAACGAAACCAACACACACACACACACACATACAACAAGAACGAACAACACTTAACTTTGCTGCTTGTGTTTGTTTGTAGTTGTGGCCAGACAACTCAATGACAAGACAATTTAAGGACCCAGGAAAATAGCGAATGTGTCCCTAGAGACTGGCTGATCAAATTTAAATAAACCGCCTAAAAGTAGGTTGTGTATCAGTAAGTGGCAATATGGAAATGGGAAATGTATGTATAAGAAAATGTTGTTTGTAAAAGTATTTAAGGTTTTGGGACCAAAAATCGCAGGGTCTCGTTGCAAAAGATCTAGTTTATTTGCAAGCAATGAAATGTCGAAAGTTTTAATTTGGTAAATTTTAGTGTATACATTTAGGCGTAGGGACACATTAATTTTAATAGCATTACCACTGTGGAAAGAAGGTAAAGCAACTAAAATTAAATGTATGGAATTGGGACATGATTGTTTATAAAACGAAATCTTCCGATATTAGTTAGACAGTTATGGCTAAGAGATAGATAAAGAGAGAGAGAGGTTAAGTAACAACTAAATATGTATTTATAGATCTATAGAGCTGCAAGGGTTGAGACATAATTTTTCAGGAAATAATGAAAAACTTAACACAGATGTCGCTCGGATAGTAGCATAGTAAAATGTAAATGTTTCATGGAGAAACAAAATTGCATGACGCACTGAAATTCTGCCGGTAAGTCTTTCGCCAGTCTGTTGATAGAATTTTGGCCCAAAGTTGCCTTAAACTATGTACATATTGAACAATTTTTTTTGAAGAGAACGAACTTCTTGCAGAGCTTTTTGCGTATGGGCCAAGGAATACTTGGAGTGCTGGCTGTTGAGAGCCTTTGCAGTCGCGTTGCCTTGTTTATTTAGGTCACTCAAGCGAGCCAATGCAAGAGATGTGAAGTGTCAGTTGAACTTCCTCGTCACTACTCGTTGAAGTTGCTTTCTGTACGTATGACTTTTGTGGCGATTTCACACTCTTTTACTCCATTTAAAAACATAAAAGGGTATAAACTCAAACCTATATATGATTAACTTTAATGGCGCTTAAAGCTTTAAATCATTTCGGACAAAGCACTCACTTCCTAGTTTATTGAACTAAAGTCATTTGATGGCACCGAGGGAATTGAAATCGTTCTCGATTTGCTCTTCGCAAAACAGCGGTGACCTTATATTTTCCAACAACTTTAACTACTTTTTTGTATAATAAAAAATTCTTGAAATTTATTTTTCTTTTACTTCACTTAAAATTTTTATATGTATTTATACATACATACATACAAACATATATGAACATGCATAATTTCCGGCATGAAAATGACAAACTAACTAAATGAGAACAGTTCCCATTTCCACATGCAGCATGTATATTCCACTACTTAATTACATTCTAGCACAAATATATTCATGACAGCAACATGTCCATTTCAATATTAAAAAATGAGTTGAGCTTATGAGTTTTATGTGTAAAAAGAATATGTTGCTTTGCACCGCCTAATACTCCACACGCTGTGGAATTGAAATGTTGTCCATACATAGCCCAAACCCCATGCCATCAAATGCAAATCCATGCAGGTAAGAGAAATTAATTACGACTGACAGGAAACGAAAAATTATATGGGACATTGCAAGGCTCATACTTGTTTGCAATCATCAAACCGACCCAACGATCTCTAAAAATATGCGCCCACATACAAGCAAACATTTGCACAACTTACCAAGCGGAGCAGTCAACTAGTCCCAAATAAAGTCATAACTAGTTTAAATTGGGCCACTTTCGGAGTAGTTCAATACCAGCCATTTTGTTTTTTCTTTCTCTCTGACATTTCACTATAAGCCACTAATAATGTTTAAAAAAAAATAAAATAAAAAGCACTCCTAAAAGTTCACATTTCTAGTCAGTAACATTTTGATTTTTTTCGGAGTAATTCATTACAAGTGAGACATTTCGGTGCTGGCGCTTTTTCTGTCTTCTTTGGAAGAGTATGCAACTAATGATGCTAGAAAGGATTTTGTAAGGTTAGACAGTTCAACTAAGATATTTTTCGGAGTAGTTGTATGAAGTCTATTCGTTTATATTTGACCTTTCTCGGACTAGTTTGGTTAAAGTTACAGAATTTCTATTTTGCTAAAAAATTTTCCAAAGTTTCTGGTATTACATTATATGCAACTGTGGTGATTTAAAAGTATGTCCAAATTAGTATATATCAAGACAACACAACTTCGCTCTCTTTCGGAGTAATTTGATTTAACTGAGGTAATTCTAGTTGTAGACTAGTCTTGTTTCAAATATTTTTTTTTATTTTAGTATAAATAAGCCTTTTTGTTAAATAGCAAAGCTTTTGATTTCTAGTTTTAAGAAATTCTACCTTTTTCGGACTAGTGGGTTATTTGTCATAATATTGAAATATGGGCTTTTACGGACTAGTTCCCTACAAATCAGAGAAATTTATCTCTAACAATATTTTTTTCAACCTATCAGGTATTACACTGTCGTCTGCTGATGACATTAAAAAGCATTCCGAAAATTTTCGGATTGAAATTTTTCGGAGTATTGGGCTTTACTCCGAAAATACTAGTTCTAAACTAGTATCTTTGCAGTATTTATTTTGTATATGCTAGTTAGTCGTTTTTTTTAATTTTAAATAATTTTATCTCTTTCGGACTAGTTCGAGTTATGATATTTTGTTGATATTACGCCTTTTTCGGACTAGTTCCATGTTAACTACTTTTTTTATTTTCTTACAAAATATTCCCAAAAGAAAAACATTTTACTTTAACAAATTTCATTCCTTTTGGAACTAGTTCTACATGTGTCAGTTAATTCCCCTTTCTAAACTAGTGCCATTTGCGCTTTACTCACTTTTTCACTGCATGGTAACTACTCAGCGTGTTAACATGTGTAAACGCATGCAAAACAGGACAATTTGTTGAAAAGGTGTTCCATGTTGATTTCATTAAATGTCAAACAGGTCATCAAATTATCCAGGTTGAATGAATTTTTTGATATGAAGTTGAGATGAGTAACTACAAACGAAGCTCGCCACTTCTGTGGGGGAAAAATAGCATGCAAAAATGATGTATGTATGGGAAATGTTAAATATTTTAATATTAAATAATTTCAATGAAATTTGAAATTTGCACTCTTCAATAAATTTAATTTTTCTGATAACGTTCATTTCTGTTTTGAAATTATTTTATGGCTATTATGTTTCGACAACAATAAAAGTAAACAAAAACATATTCAGTAAAGAGTTTGACTACAAAAAAGATATTGTAGTAGCGAAAGTTATGTTAAAACAACAACAACTGTGATAATTGCATTACTTCATTTCAGTACTTGTTTATGTTCGCCAACTGTTTAATGTCCTTTCATATATTTATTATGGTTTCGGAATTTTTAATGCTTACATTATTATCATACACCAACAACTCGCGTTCTCCAACAAAGTGAAGTTTTTTATATTTTTCCATTAGGGTGAGTTGAAAAAAAAATATTTTGCTTTTGATCTATTTTTTATTTTTGCTTTTTTTGTAGATGAATAGTTTCGCCGTGTTCTCGAAAGCAATGGTAAGACCACAAGCAGGAACTTTTTTCGAAATTTTACTGATGCTAAGCGGTCATTTGTCGGGAGCATTGTTTAATTTTCCAATATTTTCAATAATTTTTATTATAATCTTATGAATTTGTTTAATCAGACTGAGATTAATAAATTTGCAATATAATCAAGTTAATAAGGTTAAAATAAAGATTAGTCAAAATTTGATTAATCGAGAAAATAATTAATTCTCAGTTGGATTAATCAGGCAACTTAGGGGTGAAATTATATTAGTTTAGTCAAAAAAAAATACTCATTGATTTATTTTTTAAATAACGTTAATCAGATTTTAATTAATTGATTTATTTATTAGGATCTGTATTAAACTAATCTGATTAGTCAACAGTTTTGATTAATCAAATATTTTATTAATACAAAAAATGGTTTGATCAACTAAACAGACATCGCTAGTGCAAAAACATATCGTAATCAAAAACTAAAATTTTGAATTAAAAATCTAGACTGTTATTTCCGTGGTGTTAATGCACGGTATTAGTTTTTAATCAACCAAAAGACAAAAACTTTTTCTCTCTTCCACTTACCACACCCTAATACATCTACCTACTTGAATATGAACTTTTTATTGTTGTTAATAAACAAAAACCATATGAAAAGTAACCTTAAATTTGTTATTTATTGTTGTTTTTATAAATATTCCAGCATATACCCAGCGTCTCTTTTTTTTTTTTTTTTTGTTGCATAAAAAATGGCTTTACGCTATGCTTTGCAACATTGATTTATTCGCCATTTGCATGCCAGACAGCAAGCAACGGCAATAGCAACAGCGGCAAATGCAAGCAACCAAACGAGCAAACAAACTACAACAACAAAAACATACCAAACAATATTCTGCTCGAAAAGAATAGCACGCTTATAACGTTTGAGTAATTTAATAGTCTAGTGCATTGGGCTACAGCTGCCTTAGCTTGACTTATACTTAGTTACATCTACTATTTTGTTGTTAAATAGTAAAGAGTTGTTGATAGCTCTGCGTCTACAGACAACACCCCAATCACGTAGCTAGCCTATCTAGCGCTTTTGGGTATGTAGAAAATGCAAGGCATTCAGTTCATTGTCAGCGCTATGAAAGGTAAAAGTGGAAATAAATGACTTGGCATATGGCACTAAATCGATGTGATCATGAAATCAAATTAAATGAAAGGATAGTTTGACTACTGCATGCCTATGTACGAGTATTTGCTTATGTGTGTGTGTGTGTTTGGATGTGTGCTTTGTATGGCTTAATATTGTCCATGAACTTCATGTAAAAGTGGTACTAAAACTAAGGAAAGGAACTTTGAAACTTTTTATTGGTCGATGGCATGCGAAGAACGCATTTTTCATCCACTTTATAAGAAGGATGTTCACGCTAAAGGGAACGGGAGAACAATGGTTTAAGGCGCCACCTCGAAACAAACGTCGAAGGCTGAATGGCAGATCAGATGCTTCATTTTTTAAAAAGTGCCCTATTTCAGAATGTTTTCCATGAATAATATAGCCTATCTTAAAATGAGTTTGGAAAATCCAGTCTAAGTGCTCTCACACACACTTTGATCCCACTTCAGCAGACAATAGCTCATCCAATACCATTGTGGGTTAGAAAAGAAGTTTAAAGTTCTTATTCGCATTTCGGTTCCAATTTCTATTTTTGTTTTCTTTTTCCATTTCCGTTCCTATTCTCATTTATATTCCTATTCCTATTAGTTATTCTAATTACTTTTCATATTTTTATTTCTTTTTCCAATTCCGTTCCTATTCTCATTTATATTCCTATTCCCATTATTCTAATTACTTTTCATACATATTTTTATTTCTTTTTCCATTTCCGTTCCTATTCTCATTTATATTCCTATTCCAATTATTCTAATTACTTTTCATATTTTTACTTCTTTTTCCATTTCCGTTCCTATTCTCATTTATATTCCTATTCCCATTATTCTAATTACTTTTCATACATATTTTTATTTCTTTTTCCATTTCCGTTCCTATTCTCATTTATATTCCTATTCCAATTATTCTAATTATTTTTCATATTTTTATTTCTTTTTCCATTTCCGTGCCTATTCTCATTTTTATTCCTATTCCCATTAATTTAATTATTTTTCATATTTTTATTTCTTTTTCCATTCCGTTCCTATTATCATTTATATTCCCATTCCAATTATTCTAATTACTTTTCATATTTTTCATTTCTAATCTTAGTTCTGTTTCTGTTCCAATTCCTATTTTTATTTCTTTTTCCGATTCCATTCCTATTCTCATTTATATTCCTATTCCAATTATTCTAATTATTTTTCATATTTTTCATTCCTAATCCTAGTTCTGTTTGTGTTTCTGTTCAAATTCATATTTCGATTTATGTTCCAATTTCTCTTCTTATTTCTATTCAGTGTCTTATTCCATTTCATTCCTATTACCATTCCCATCTGTGCTCCTATACTCCCCTCCTCTTGTCACTGCTACTCTTATTCGTGTTCCTATCTCTATTCGTTCTCTTATCACCCGTACTCTTTTTCTCTTCCTCTTCCTGTCAACATTTACATATACATACATATGTCAAACTTTGTAATCTTCCCCCACAACACTCGCGATATTGTCAATTACTATTGGTCGTTGGCATTTGCATTCTTTGTTATCCGCTTAGTGTCGTCTCAATCGGTAAGCTTAACGCTCATCACTACTGTACCATACAACAACAATGCTTATCATTTTGTTTGCATTCAAGTATTACAATAATAAAATTGAACAATAGATTGGCTGTGGTTTCGCATGTTGGCATTTTGCGCCAACTCGACGCACACACACAAAAGCTTTTAACATGCTTACTTATTTATGAGCGTGTGTAGATGCGCGGATCCTTTCGTTACTTTCTTGCTGCGCACATTTTACATACATATTTACAATAAACAATGCAGCGTATGTTGCTTTATCTTAAGGCGTGTACACTTTGCAAAACGATTTCTCACTGCCATATGTGGCATATTTGTTTGCATTTGTTTTTGTTGTAGTTGTTTATAATATGGAATTAAGTTGTTGTAATATAAATATTGGTTTTAAACTCGGTTGACTGAACTTGATATAATTGTATGAAAGAATGAAAGGAGAATTGAAAAAAATAACAAAATTTAAAAGTTGAATGCTGAAGCCACTAACACAGCTCAGGGAATTTTTGAGCGCATAGAAATGTCGAGGTTGGGTATGTAATGTTCGTTTATATCCGATTTCGAGCTGACTTGCTTGTTGACAATAATTTCATCTATATATATATTTATTATTTTTTATTTGTTGAATATTTGTGACTTTTACATTAAAAATCTCATAAATCAATAAATAATTAACGCATATGAAAATGATAAAAACTTTGCAAAAATTATTCGAAATGTGCCTGCACTCAACAAAAGAAAACTCCAACAAAAACAAAAGCAAATTAAAAAGTTTTGCTTTAATAACAAAATTTGCCACTTAAATATTTCTTTTATGTTTGACGCCATTAATGTCATTAAGGTTAATAAATATTTTTATGCATTTGTATATATGTACCTAGATATGTGAGTGGGTATTTTTGGAATGTTTACGTATTTTCTTGAACATGTTGAAGCACATAGAAAAGCTGTTACGTGAAAGCATGAGCTTATTCCATGCTCACTTAAACCATTTTATTTCACACATAACAGCAACAAAGTGCGCCAGGAACGTTCACAAAATAAGAGAAAGAACAAATTCCCCACCACCACTCTCTTGGTACTCCCCCATTCTTTGAATGTATCTGTACCCACTCATTAATCCCTAATTCGGCCTCACATATTCTAGCATGCCAAACCATAATCAATCAAAGCATTGTCAGTTAGTCAGTTACTTTGTCAGTGGTTTTGTTGCTCTTTTGTTCCTGTTTCTTGCTGCAAATATCTTCATTAATGTGTTTTGTAACATCTCAAGTCAGGGTTGAGTTAGTGGTAAAATGGTTATTTTTCATTTCATTAACTTTGGCTAATAATTTATTGTGAAAGGTGTATGTGAAGTGAGAGTTATTTTTGTTGTAAAAGGGAAGCTAATTGTAATAAAATATTTATAATGTGTAAATGTTCATTTAAAATATTGGAAATTGTGTAACAGAATTCAAATAATAAGTAATCAACACACTACACGTTTTATTTATGTATATATATTTTAAGTAAAAATTATTAAATATAAATATTTCTTGTCATGATGAAATATCAGTTCTTTGCAAAGTTAAAAAAAAATATTAATGTTGAAATTTTTCAAAGTTTTTAAACAAAAAAAAATTCACAAAATTTCTAGTGATATAAATTTTTTTTAATTATCCAATTGCTTTTCTTTGCAAAACTTTTTATAAAAATATAAATATTGTATTTTTTTTTTTTTTCAATTTTAAAGAGCTAAATTTTTACATTGTAAATTTTCACAAGTTTTTAAATTAAAAAAATCAAGGCTACAATTAATTTAAATAATTTTTTTACTGCTGTTTTTTGTAAAGGGTAAATAAAAAAATGTTCCCAAAATTTTTTAATTTTTCTTAAATATTTATTTGTTTATTTAAAATTTAATTAAGCAATTTTTACTTAACTTTTAATAAAAATGTGAATGTTGAAAATTTTAAAAGGTTTTTAATAAAAAAAAAAATTAAAATATTTGTTTATATAAATATTTTTTTTTTTAATTATTTAATTTCTGCTCTTTGCAAAACGTTTATATTTTTCTTTATGTCTAAAAGAATTTAAGATTTATATTACAAATGTTTACAAGTTTAAAAATAAAAATCAAAAAATCAAAGCCAAAATTTATTCAAATAATTTTTTTTTAATTGTGCAATTCCTGCTCTTTCTAAGTATAAATTAAAAAATTTAGTAAAATTTTACATTTTTTTTTAATTTTACCAAAATTTAAAAATCTTTTAGAATTATAATTAAACACTTTCTGTTATTTGCAAAACTTTAAATAAAATTGTAAATAGTGAAAAAAAAATTTTGAGTGTAGGAGAAAAAAACTCTTATTGACTTAAATATTTAAATTAAATATAATTTGAAAAAAATTATTTTTTTGTTTAAAAATTATAATTTAAAAATTTGTAGACAAAAATTATTTCACACAAATTTATTTCAAATTTACAAAAATTTGCTAAAATTTTTTTTTTAAATATTAAAATATACATATAAGCTTTTTTTTTGTAAATTCGTAACTAAAAACAACAACAATAAATACAATCATTTGCTTAAAAAAACCTGTCTCACTCACAATTTCTCTTATTTTTCTTTATTCGTAGACATGTGACATTAAAAATGTAGCATCTGCAAGCTGCACTCAGACACGCAGCAGAATCATTAGTCTGCGTCGATAAATGTCCTAACATTTTGCCATTCGCATCCGATTAAGGTATGTACATATGTATGTAAACTGTGCTAGCTTTTTGCACTTCTTAAGTAAGAATGAAAGAGAAAAACAGAAAAAAGAATTCACTTAGCCAAGTTGAACTTAAAGAATACAAAAACACTAAAAGAAAGAAAGATTTAAACACTTTTTTAACGATAGGAAACTCTTAATCACAGCTACATACATACATACATAAATTTTTACTGTCCCCGCATTTACTTCTAGTTATTTACTATTGATTGCCGTCATTGATTAACCCTCAACCCCTCGACTCAAGTTCAGCAGCTGGCCAATTTGAAGGAAAAAGATTGATAAATAGTGTCGCATTGTTGGTTCAAACGACGTATGATGGCGACAACTTAACTTGTCAAAGTGCAATTTGGTCATATTTTTGGTTATGTGATATTGCAACAATTCTTAGAGTGTTTGTCTGTCTGTCTGTTTGTTTGTTCGCGCATTACTCAAAAAATGCTGAATGAAATTAAATTTAATTTTAACCGTTACATTACTAGACCGTTAGCTTAAATTAAAGCAACAGTTTTTAGAATTTTTGTTTGTTCGTCTGTTTGTTTGTTCGCGCATCACTCGAAAGCTACCTAATGGAATTAAAATTAATTTTAACCGTTGCATGACTCGGCCTTTAACATAAATTTTAAATATCAATTGTTTCGATACATCGACCGATATATGAACCAAAGTGACCTAAAATGTGTTTAGTACAATATGGGTATGGAACGAAAGGTGAGCTATGAAATAAGGTTCCATATCTTAAGTGGTATAGGAGATATAATGATTAAAATGGGACTAAAACATGTGCCACTTTATTGAATGAGATTTTGGGCTACTTTAAGATCAACTCAAATTCTTTATTTAAAATGGTGACTTCTCTTTTAAACCCAATGTTCCCAAAAATCTAAAAATTTACTCCAACTTTTATTACTTTCACCTCGTACATGCGTCTTTTAAATCACTTTGATTTATTACTCACACCACTGAAAAATGCTTAGACATCAACTCCATTCACTCAAACGTATCAAACACTTATCTAAGACCCGCTGCAAATAAACCGTAAATGTTTGAAATGCGAAAGAATCTTAAATTGAAATCTAATAAAATCAAAGTCAATGCTGCCAACGCTGAGTGAAACTGAATGATGTGATGCCACCTTGACTTGATGTACTTTTCGTTGCTTACATTAACATAAATTTGCGATTACGAGTGGAGATGTACA